>CAEGAF010175753.1:0-17772 GCA_903067075.1 Micropoecilia bifurca | reverse complement strand
TGTGTGTGTGTGTGTGTGTGTGTGTGTGTGTGTGTGTGTGTGTGTGTGTGTGTGTGTGTGTGTGTGTGTGTGTGGTTTTTTTCCGTAAAAGTTGGGCTGGTGTGCAGCAGGGAATGATGCGTGGAACCTTCTTTTTTCCCCAACTCTGGTGCAGTGGTGACACCCTCTCTTGTGGTCCTGTCCATGACGCATCCTCCACAACACATCGACTCTGAGTCATGATTCACAAAAAGATTAGGTGGGATTCTGGTGTGTGACAGGGAGAGGGGAGTGGGGCAGGACAGAGCTCGCTCTTCTTCCCCCACACCGTCATCGGACACTCGGGAATGGCCATTTCTCTCTCGCACCCCAGCCCTCCTCCCTGTCGGCTCTGAACAGCGCAGTCCATAAAGGTCATTAAAGGGTCGCTTCCTATGGCTGGGAGAGCAGCACCAGGATGGGCCAGCCCAGGATGAGCAGCATGGAGAGATGGACGGGCTCAGGACCGTGATCCAAAAGGCCCGGAGAGGGAAGAGTGGAGTCTCCCTCGTCGCCCCACAATCTGTCATTCCCATTTACCTGAAAGAAAGCACACAGGTGGTGATTTTTGGGTTTGTGTTTTTACACTCCCTCACAATCATATTGGCACCTTCAGAGGAGGGGCCCTCAAATCCAGGCCTCAAGGGCCAATATCCTGCAACGTTTAGACATATCCCTTGTCCACATGTCTGAATCAAATGGCTGAATGACCTCCAGGCACTAAAGCTCTCCAGAGTCCTGCTATTGACCTCATAATTTGACTCTGGTGAGTTGAAGCAGAGACACATCTAAAAGCTGTAGGATACTGCATGTTTTAGTTCTTTCCTTGGCTTAACACACCTACATCAAATAGAAGCCTAAGGAGAACACTGACATGCTGAGGAAGTTGTTACAACCAGGAAGAAGAGAACTAAAGCATACAGGATGCCGGCCCTCGAGGACCGACTTTGGGCACGCCTGATGTAAGATAATCTCCAACCTCTCGATGACGTTTAGCCTAAACGTGGGCTGTCGTCTTTTTATGAACAACTCTGAATCTCACCTCAGAAAAAATAAATATATGGTTATTGTGTTATTTAAAATATATTAACGTGTAACTTTTTGTAAAAACTTACCAAAAATCAGAAGTGTGAAGCCAAAGCTTACCCAGTTCAATCGGTCATCTATAAGCCTAGCTTAACTGTCACACTTACTGCTGTATAAAATACCCTATTTAAAATAAACAAGCATCACTTAGCCTGGTCAGGGGGGTAAGTTAAGCCTGGTGGCCCGCCAGGCTTATAATTCACTGGGGGAAACCAGATTAAAAAGTTTGGAGCATTTACTGCATGTATTCACCATTTGTTTTTTATGTAAACACTTCATGACCTTATAGATGAATTTAAAGAGTCAAATTCTTAAAAAATATAACTCACAGGGAGCAAAATAAAACTAGCAAATGTATACAAAAATGAAAATAGAAATTTAAAATATCTGTAACATTGTGCTTGTTGGTTTCCTCTTTTCTTGTTGCTTTCCCTTGAAGCTGCAACTTATGTTATTTAGAATCGTTCCTGATTCGTAGCTAGATCTTAAGGCTTTCTATAAAGTGTTTTTAAAATTTTATTTTTATTTTGAGTTAGTGTATCCAGCAGATTTACGATGTCTGAAAGAATTAAAAACAGAATTCAGCAAAAACCTGACAACTCACTTCAGACACAGACCATTAGCTGCTCATCTGCCTGTGGATCCTTGGAGCAAAAAGATCATGTTTTGTTTGTTAAGCTGCCACTTTTGGATTTATTTTTAAAAGGCTACTTTTTCTTTATATATTTACTGACATATCTTTGAAGTTCAACCTGCTGTTTCTGCTTCATCTCCTAAATTCTTAGGTCATAATTATTCCTAAAGATTTTTAATCATACTTAGTTCTGAACTGCCTGGATTTATCCCATAAAATCCCCCAAAATCTCTCAAAACTTTGTATTAGTAATGTGATAAATTGTTGAACAATTTAACAGGGTGAGTGTTGTTTTTTCTTTTCTTTTTTTGTTTCCATGTCTGCTGCGGCTGACAGACTGGATGACAAATCAGCAGCTCCTGTGATGTTTTGATGAGTTTACAGATGCAGATTTTTAGTTTTAATTAACAGTGACTGGCACAGTCACAGCAATATTTATTTGAACCTCAGCTGATGCTTAAAAAAACAGTATGTTCAGCAAAGTGTCATTTTCTGTTCCTGGTCACAAATTGAGTTAAACAGCTGTGTGGGACGAGCAGCACTGAGGACACAAAGCAAAAAGACCAAATTTTCACTTTTTGTTTAGTTTTTTTTTGTAGCTTTTCCCTCTGGAAATAAATATGGCCTACTTACACATTTAGCCTGTGAAGTTTATTTATATCTGTTGGCAGATTGTCAATTATGTTGTCTGCAGCATATTTAGACCTCAGGAGCTACAAAGTGTTTTAAGCACTTTTCTTTCACAGAAAAGCAGAAAATGTTCTTATTATTCTCCCTAATAATACTGCATATTTAAAGCTTGAGTGGTTTTGTACATTAAAATGATTTTTTTTATTGTGTGGTCTTAAATCATGACACCCACTCTTTGATATGGACATTGACCAGTTTTAGACATGGTCACACATTGCATGTTTATATTTTTTTTGTATTTTTAGCCTTTTTTGTTTGAACATGATGAGAAATAGGCCAATCATTGCTTTCTAAGTTATAGACATCTTTCGTCTTTAATAATGTAATAGTTGCCTCCATTTTATCTTTTTTCTTCCCTGATCATTTAGCTGAAATCTAATTAAAATGAAACGGTTGCGGTATGAGTGATGGCTCTGTTCAGGCTGAAAATGCTCCAAAATATAAACAAAAATCATGTCTTCAGTCAGAGGCCTCTTCAAATTTGCTGTAATACAGACTGCTACAGGAGATCCTTCCTGCCCAAAGCCTTCACCATCTACAATTCCTCTTTAGAGAATCTTGAAAAATTTGAGTTGTGACATTTGTTTTCCATTTGGGATCAATAAAATATTTTTTAAAATTTGAATTGAAACTAATTAAGATTTTTCAGTGTCTTGTAAAAGTCTCAACTCCCCCTGAATGTTTCTTTACATTTTGATGGGATTATATGTGGTAGACCAGAATAAAGCAGGAAGATAAAAATGTTTTTTTTTTTGTTTGTTTTTTAAAAAAATAAAATCTGTAGTGTGGAGCTTATGTTACTTCAGAGAACCATATTTAGCTCCAATCAGAATAGGAGGCTGTTGGGATAAATTACTTTGACTGGGCTATTCCAACACATGAATATGGTTTGATCTAAACCAGTGCTGTCCAAACATTTTGTCACATGGGCCAAAAATTGTTGGCCAAAAATGTCCTTGAAGGCCTCATAACTCTTTTTTTCTTTCTTTTTATTAGAGAAACCATTTTTACCACCTCAAGATTTAAGAACATACAACAGTTTAGAAAGTCACTTTTTGGAGGAAAATAAGATGTAAATCATTGTAGAACCAAAACAAAAAGGGTTTTGTAGACAGTTGATGTTGGCGTTGCTGAATATTTGGGATCCTGTGGAGTATTAAAATTAATATCATCAAATAAAGCAATGAATATTATTAGCTCTGTTTGATGTTTGAAGCTTGAATATTGTTTTCCAGTCTCTCTTTGCTCCAAACCTCTCGGTGACCTTCTCCCTGACCTTTCTACAGTGTTCTGTTTGCCACTAATTTTCTCTAAGAAACCTCTGAGGGCTGTCGTAGAACAGCTGGATTTACAGAATCATTTTCCAGGTGGGTGGATTATTTACTAATTAGTTGACCTCTGCAGAGCAGAGTGTTTGTTAAATTGCTGCTGTATGACCCAGATCGAAGCCAGCGCCTCTCCACCGGCGGGTCGCTTCTTTAGAAAAAGCTTGCACATCACATTTCCACTCTTCCGTCTCGTCTCACCTGAGTAGGTATCTGTGCTCGCAGAACGTTCTGCTCTGTTTCCATGGAGACGCCCGGGGCGGTGGTTGCCAAGTGTGGACTGTGGCTGTCGGTCGTCGGACTTGACATCCCAGGCTGACTGGCGCCTGTTTTCACGTCAGATCCGTTCCCGAATGCTAAAATGGCGTTTTCTGCAACACACCAGCAGCAGGAGGAAATGTTTAGAACACATAGGATAACAACTACGCATTGCAAGGCCTGTAACTTAAACAAAGCCAACCTCTAGTCACGACTCATTGGGCTGCTGAACGTCAAACTTTACTGTTATCCAGATGTATCTT
The DNA here is from genome assembly GCA_903067075.1 of Micropoecilia bifurca. NCBI lineage: Eukaryota > Metazoa > Chordata > Actinopteri > Cyprinodontiformes > Poeciliidae > Micropoecilia > Micropoecilia bifurca. The sequence continues at coordinate 13,498 of CAEGAF010175753.1, read as the reverse complement.
AATACAAGGTAGCTTAATGTACCTTAAATGAATTTTAAGACTGAAATAACTGTAAACATTTGTAATAGTAAGATGTCCTGCGACATTAAAATCAAGGACAGCAAAAGTTGGGAAATTTGTTTGGGGTGGGGTGTTTGGGTGTTTGTGGCATCTTGGCAGAAGCTTTGTGCTTCTCTTCCTCACACTACATATGACTCTAACTGAGACAGAAATCCCACGAGGAAAAAGCTACAAGCTTAAACACTCCTGCTCACACAAAATACAAGACTTGTGGTTAACATATTTAAGGCCAACTTACATTATTTTATTCAATTTGAGCTTTTTTAAGGCCTTGATTTTAGCTACATGAAATGAACTTTTTATGGAGACATTGTAATAAAATAAGCTTTCATATTAAAGTCATTTTTTTCAGTATATCAATTAAAGTGAATATACATGATAAAATATAGATTCATTATAGACGTTAATATACTGCAGTTAAAGTGTTTTCTGGTATGCTACTGTTTACCTCTTACAGCTCAAATGTATGATCACATAACAGTGAACAAAGGACGTCAATACAGAAATGTTAGGGTCATATTGCACATGGATGCACTTTAAAAGGTCCCAACATCTTCTTTAGTGACCGTATCTATGTACTCGTCAGTAAGCTCATATTTCTGAATTAAAATTTTGAATTAATAAAGAAGCTAATTTTGGATTCTTACTATTTGCAACAATCAAAATGGAGAAAAATATCACTTCGTGTTTGATCAATCCCAAAAATACGACTGAAAAAAATAATTCACATTTCAATTTGAATGTATGCCAATTAACCAAAACAAGGAGAACTCCATCTATTCAGGTTTGAACATCTCCTGTCTTTTCTTCTTACAGGATGTAATTTTTTTTTGGATGATTTGGGAAGCAAAACCCTACAACAGACTGGCGACCTGTCCAGGGTGACCCCGCCTCTCGCCCGGAACGTTAGCTGGAGATAGACACCAGCAACCCTCCTGACCCCGCTGAGGGACAAGGGGGTAAAGAAAATGGATGGATGGATGGGAAGTAAAACCCTGAACACAGATGCTTCTGATTTTCCACATGTATACATCTAGTATTTCTCTCAGGATCACCGGTGTTAGAAAACAGCTACAAATATGGAACATTGTGTATAGTATTCATGCCTGGGGAATAGACTCCAATATGTTCTTCCTGAGGCAGAAAAATACTGCAGTCCATGATCCTGTACAAAGCTTTCTGCCTTTACATGACAAAAAGAGTCTGAGCAGGAATTCACCACATACTGAAGTAGAAGGTTATTGTAACATGGAAGGCTGCCTCAGCTATAGGCAGATGGCAGCCTTTGTTTTTTTTTTTTTTTACATATATATGTACAATCTTAGCCTAAAACAACTAACTATATGAGCTGTGGAATAAGAAATCTTGGTCAAATAATGAATAACTCATCTGCTGTCTGTGGGCTTGCAGGCGCACCTAAATAGCTGTAGGGCAGTATTAAAAGACAGAGGCGGGAAATTTTCTAAACGCATACAACTTGACTTTTTTTTACTATTTTTTTAACCTCCCTGCTGGTTTTTAAAAGCTGTCAGCATCTGAAATCACCCTCCCAGCAGTGTGCCTCTGTCAGTTGTAAAAATATCTACAAATATAGGCTTTAAAAAGGCAAAGTATTTACTGGGAACTACTTCTGAAATGTCTGTGGGGGAACAACAATGGGAAGTAGGTTTTTTTGTGCATTTTTTTAAAGGTGCCACCAACTTCCACTGAAATGCGGCACAATATGAATTAGTCTATGTCAAATAAGAGGGTAAGAGAAGTAAAAGTGTTTGAATCACAAGGTGAGAGTGTGATGACAACATATTGGGTCTTTAGCTACTCTCTCATACAATTTTTAGTGGATGCTTCACAATAAAACTGGAGCACTTCCAACAGTTCCAGAAAGAAGTATCTGTAGTTGAAGGGGAGCAGCATCTTCACTTGTTCCGTGGAGAAACACCTAAAAGGTTACCTGTAGCTGCATGGTGGCAAACAGCTAAAGTACAAAACATAGCTGGAAAACACAGACATCTAGTAAACAGGTTTAGGATCTACAACCCTATGAAAAAGTATTCTTCTCCTTACAAACATAGTCTTTTAGGATTAAGGGTGATTAGTAGTCTTGAATCAATTCCCCTCCTCCCCTATGGTGGCGCTACACCAAGAGCCAAGGAAGGAAGTGACACGAAGAAAACGGTGAGCGCAGCAAATGGAGTGTCGTCATATTTTAGTTGTAGGATTTCTCTTTTGTCCTTGGTAAAAACAAGCACACAAAAAACGCTAGTGCTAGACACATGTGTTTTTGGTTATATTTACCCAGAATGCAGTGTGCTTTTGTCCGCCTCCTGCTTTTGAAGCAGACTCTGAGCCGCTTAACTGCACCAGGGTTCACTTCAACCGAACCAAGACCTAAGATTTAAACTTCTTAGGTCTTTTTTCTTGTTGTCCATATCAGTTTGTTTGTGCGTTCACACCTCCCCAAACAAACCTGACTTCCTAGGCGAATGAACTAGAGTTTGGATAAAGTGGCCTAAATAAGACCGTTGTAAATGTCCCCTATCAAACTGAGTCTACTTGACTACTGACTACAGGTGTGAAAAAGTGAAAAATAAATTACTATCTGTTTTAGGTTCTTTCACTTTCACAAATTCTTCTTTACAGTACCATGAGCACCATAACATCCACATTAATATCTGCTGGAAATAAGAGGATTTATTTAAATTATTTTTAGTGTTAATAGCTCAATTGGCACCATAAGCTAAGGGTTGTGCCATATGGTTGGATTGATTTGGGATTGCTTCCATTTTCTACAATAAAGGATTGATTTTTTAATTTATTTGTCTGTGAGTGTGAGGATTGGAGAGGGATTTCTATGGAGTCAGCTGTAGTCCAAACCAAAGCTGTAGAGCCAACAGAAGCATTTTTGCCTAAAAGAACTTTGAAGCAAAAATTAGGATTGTTAGATGGGTTTGAACAACTGCAAGACTTAAGTTAATTTTCTTTGGGCACCTGAGACCAAACTTGAGATTCTGATCCCAATACAGTGATTGGATGATCTCATGCACTTACTTTAAGTAACAGAATGACTCGAAAACAAAACAGTGAAGTAAAAAACTTGATCTGATGAGTGGAAACAAGAGTGACTGACAGTCAATGGCTGTATGATCTATGCAAAGAGTGAACTATGACCTCTGTGTGTTATGTATGATATTTCTAGTCATGCTCAATCCCACAGAAAATATGTCATAATGGGAACAATAACTTGTTCAAGCTCTTTTGTAACAAAATAACACAGTTTGGGCTCTTTTGGTAAAATGTCCTGGTTCAAATATGAACCAATCCAAACGGACCAAGATTGGGTTAGGAGTTTGACCGACTATATTGGTAAAGGTGTTTAACAAAAAAATGGGGTGAAGTTACCAAAGAATAATTTATAAACTACACAACTTTTCCAGTTCCTCACATGGCAATACATCTGAAGCCAATTTAGAGATTAAAAAGATTAATAAAACTTCATAATGCTTAATAAGACTGACAATTTGCTAAATCTAAACAACAAATTCACATGTAGCAATATACACATTACCCACTTAAACAGACTTTATAGGTTTGTATAAGGCTTGTGTAAAGTCTTACACAGACTATATAATCCCATTCACAGTTCAGTATTATAGAGCTCTTTCAACGAGAATATGTGGAATATTCTAGACTATAACGAAGCGTTGGAAGTTCAAATTCATAGGCTCAATGTAACTCTATGCACATTTATTTTCAATGGCTGACTGTTCCTCCAAGAGCAGAACTAGATGTGATAAAGATGAGAATCTTAGCCCTACGGCAGAACTCATGTGCTTTCCACTGTGCATATTAATGCATATAAAGTAGGGCTGAGACTTTAGTCCCTTAATTTTGATTAATTAATTTAACCCATTAAAATTTTTAAAGCAATTAATCATGTTATTTTTATCATACAAAGTCCAGAGCCTGAACCTTTTGTTGCTGGTACAGCCATAAATCTGATGGCTGGCGTCACTGAGTCAAGTGACGGACAACAAAACCAGTTTCTGTAAAGGTATTTTTGGTATTTGAACTTTTAAAATGGGCCGTTATAGCACTTTATTTGAAGCAGTGTGACATGATGAGTTTTAATTACAGTTTGACTGTTGTCATGAAGTGTCATTTGATCAATAATGACATTTTTAATGCAAAGATGACATTTTTAATGGCCTTTTTAAGCAACTTTGCATTAAAATGCCATTATTTACTGAATGACACTTAAAGACAACAGTCATAACATTCATGAAGACTGCTTCATGTGCATAACAGATATTATGTTAGGAGGGACAGTGTCATGTCAGTCTTGTACTCCTTCAAACAAAGTATTACCAATTGGTTTTAGTGGGGGTCTCAAGTATTAGCTAGTGGGCAGCAGACCGAAAGTCCACTGAAATGCCTCAATTTCCATTTTTGTCTGGTCTGAAAAGAATAACTTTATTTAGTGTTGTCACCATATAGAGCAACATTTGAGTTATCATCTTTCAGCAGACAAAAGAAGCCAAGTTGTACAAAATGGTGGTCCAATGAGGAACCCAACAAACTTCCTCACAATTTTTCTGCCGATGTTTGGTTAAACGCTACCAAAATTCTGTCCCAGCAGAACGAACACAGCATTTGGGTCAAATCAAGCAGATTTTGCAGGGTATTATTGTAGCGCAGCAAGCAAGTCATTTCGTCCAATCAGCAAATAACACCCATATAAAAGAAATGTTGATTTGAAGGCCAGCAACAATAGTTATACTGTTTTCCATTACCGCTGCCTACAGTGCTTCTGAAACCAGGATGCTCCTTCCTGCTGGCGCACCAAGGCAAAACAAACAAACAAAAAACTTTACCAAAATTATAGTCATGCAATCTTTGATGATGAAAGGTAGGGGGTCTAGCTAGAAAGCAATGCTAAGGAAGCAGGTTGGATTATATTTATTCAGCATGAAAGCATTTCTTTCTACTGTATAAAAACACACATTTACAGCACTACTGTTCAATAAAATTTGTAGATGATGCAAACTGATAATCAGGGAATGAGATTCAATATAACGCACATTGAACTTTGTTTATTAATTGCAGTTTAATGTGTGCTTACAGTGTTTTGGAAAAGTATCCACACCCTGTTGGAATACTTTAGTAGGATTTTACATGAGAAACCAGAACAATGAAGAAAAGGAGATGTAATCTTATTGCAGTATCTGACTTTTTTGATGTTATTTGTTGCGAAATAGGATTGGATGAGAGAGTATCCTCAAACAGAAATTCTTGAATCTTTCTTCAATGTGTTATTTGGAATGAAACCTGAAACCATTTCATTATAGATCATTATAGATTAAAGATATATGTTTATGCTAACAAAAAAATACCACATTTGATCGGATAGATACATGTGAGTTTGATCAAATTCAGAAATTGCTATTTTAAAAAAAAGTCAAACAAATTAATTCCAATCACAGGTTTTATCTTTAACCGTCTTGAAATAAAATAGAAAAATCAGATGCAAGTAGCTGCAGTTACCTGCAGACCAAAAATAAATGTATTAAAAACTTTGATTTTAGTTCTTTATATAGCTAAAATGACAACTATATGATTATTCAAACAGACCATTTACAGAAAGCAAATTAATACCTTAAGGAATATAAAATTATAGGAATTTGGCACCATGTATAATTTACATGGAAATGTGTGCTTTCGAAACCCCCAAAGGAAACTCATTACATCTGACTTTTGGATCTACAACAACCAAAATGACTGATGATCATGTGATGCATTAATATTCCTTAAGCATTCATTTTCACCCACTTAATGGGCTACTCGGCTACAATTACATTTGCATGAAAGTCACTTCAATTAACACGTGCTCCAATAAAGACATGCATGACGGAACCATCAATTAATATTCTCAGTTTACACTGTGGCATTGATGTGGCGCTCGGAGATCAAAATTGCTCCACACTTCCATCTGTTTCCAGAGAAGAAACAAAAAAAAGAGAGAGAAAGCCCAGAGATTTCTGAAGCAGCTCGCTGATTATTAGGGAGAGGATTCCTAAGCCTTTAGCGGAGTATCGGGTGTGACATACAAACATTGATTTCTCACAGGATCAAAACAAATTGATCCATTCTCCCGAGGTAGTTTGCCTTTGCAAACAAGATTCTGCAGAAATCAATGCGGAGACTCCGCTCGTCTCTCTTCACTGATGCGATTCTGGGTATGAACTGCAAGATAAAGATGGAGGATTGGATGGATGACCTGCAGGCTTCCACTGCCAGCCCAGCAGTTTTCATACTGTTTAGCAAAGTGGATCGTAGTCAAGTGAAATTTAGGACAGAAATAGTTCTGGGTGTCCATTGTCTTTGATCTGAAGCGCACAGAGTCCGTTTGTTCTACAAAGAAGACAGGAACTACTGATCCACCCGACCACCTAACCCTCTAAGCCCCTAACGCAGTGATCCTTGACTCCAGTGTGTGATAGTGAATCCCTGAGTATTCAGAATTGACAGAAGTCCCTGGTCAAAATGTTTTCTGTAGCTTTAAAGATTCATTAATCATTTTGATGTCATGCAAAAGCAGCTATTTACATTTTACCATGTTTCAACTGCAAACGTAAGTCATAATCACATGATTTTGTGTATTTAGACCAATACAACGTAGTACGGAGTTGTAACATGATTGAAAATTTTGCATGGGTTGAGTTTGTTTTTTTACTTTAGAAATATCAAAAAGTGTGAATTGACCTGCTTCTATTTTGATTCCCCTAAAGATCTAATGAAACAAAAATGGTCTCAGAATTGAGCTAATTAGTAAGTAGTCGATCTGTGTGTGATTTAATGACATAAACATAAAGGTGTTGCTTGAAGACATTAGAAACAATATCCCTAGCTTTGAACGTCTCATGGAACACCTAGCAATCATCTAAAAAATACAAAGTGTTACACAACTGATATGAAATGATCTTGATACCTCTAGACGAGCTGCAGTCGTCCTCAGCTGTTATAACAGTCTATATTGGTCATAACGTTAATTTAAAACCTTCTTTTCAAGACAAACCTGGTAAGACGGCAGCACGATTTACAAGTACCAACAACATGCACTCTTAAAATATGCTTCATTCAAGAGGGGCAAAAAAAACGTTTTTGTTGAAAGAAAAAACTTAAGAAAGTTTATTTAGTGGCTGCTGCACAATGTGTGGTACTCTGGTCAGAAGAGACCAGTAAATTTTGTGGAGAAAAAACAATGCACAACGTAACCCTGAACACACTAACTTCACTGTGGAGGTGGAGCAGAAGCGGCTCCATCTGTCAAATATTACTATCTGTAGCAGAGCAGCGGTTCAACAGCGAGAGCAGAACCAGCGTCTGACATCGCAGCTCCAAGACTTAAATCATTTTACAGGTTATTTGTTTAACTTTCTGACCATCATGCTAATCCGGGTGAGTGTTTGTAGCTGCGCTGCTTTACCTGCTGTCTGATTCTCCATATGTCTTTTTTACTGCAGTGAGCCTCGATGTAGCCAAACTCCGTCAAGTATGTCATTGTTTTTATGTCCTATTAGCTTCGTTTGGTTGATGCATTTTGACCTGCTTCAATTTTCCTCTGCAACATGCAAACTTCCCTATTCACTCAGTGCGTTATAGTTCCACATTGCTTAGGATTTGTTGCTGCGCGTTTGCGCAGAGTGAAGGAAAGAGGAGACCAGCTGCACAGGCAGGCTGAGAAATGTGAAGCAGGTGATCGGCAACAAGAGACCGTGATCGGCGATCATACACTTTTTCACGGAAATCAGCCGATTATGATCAGTGGCCGATCGATCGGCACACCTCTACTCTTCACTATGTGGAAGCCTTTTAAAGATAGCAGTGAATCTAGTTGCTCTCCATTCAAACTGACTGACCTTGAGCTGTTTTGTAAAGAATAATGAGCAAAACCTTTACTTTAAAACTACACAAAGCAAGTTCAATCACAGTGAAAGGTGGTTCCATCCCACAACTCAGGGAGATTAAATACTAATACAAATATGTGCAACACAAAAAGCATGTGTAATATTCCTTCCACTTCAATACCATCCTGTATTTATCGTTGGTATATCACAATAAAGTGCATTAAGGTGGTGTGTGGCTGTACTGTGACAAAAAAGGTTAAAGGCTTCAATTCATAGAAATACTTAGTTACACCACTGAAGAAGGCAGAATCCATGTGACGTTGTACGTAGCTTGCAGAGAAGCCTGTGGATCGGCATACTAATGAAGCCGTGGGTCGACGGTGTCGGTGGGACAGGTGGAGAAGTACGCAGGAGCGTTATAAGTGTGCAGTTACCCTTCAGTAGCACACAGCAATCTCCTGGCAGGCACAAGGATGAGAGGTACAACTCCAGCTGCTCACCACCCGCTAGCATGCTGAGACGAAGTGCCAATTGATATCTTCAGTGGTAAGCTGTTGTGACAGCTCCTTTGTAAATCAATGGACACTGCTGTTAAGCACCACCACTCATATCTCTTTGACTTTAAAGTTTTTCCCCAAGGGTTATTTTTTTTTTCTCATACCGACTTCACAGCTTAGCCAGCGGCGGCAGAGCACACCCCATGCATACCATCCTGTCCCTAACCTGGCTGATGAATCCCTGGGTGCACTCACTCTTTCCTATTACGCACCGCAATTTGACTTGCAGAGAGAAAATTTCAAATAATTGCAGGAATAAATTAGCTTCACCTCCATCTGTCCTCTTCTTCTCTTTTTTTGTCCCTGACACTCCCAGCTCGCAGAAAATGAAGAAGTCCAGATTCGTCGTTCTGCATGGTGATTTGGCTGTTATTGCTGTGATGAGGAGGTAAAGCAGGGTGACAGATGTTTTTTAGGACCTGAGTGCGCTCACTCCGGAGCGCAACATTTTTCTTTTTTCTTTTTCCCCTCCGCAGTTTTCCTCCCTTCTGTCTGCAAACAACTGTATTCAGCCCTGCCGCTGTTCTTTCTGCTCGCCTCATTAGTTCGGAGGCAGGAAACCAAATTACGCTCAATTACAAAGTCATCAAAGGCCATCTGAAGTCCTGTCTCAGCAAGCTGGACCATTCACCAGGGAAGGTGCTTGAAAAACAAAGCTGAATTTAGTCAAGATTTAGCCGCAAAAGAAACTAAAAGGAGGTATCGCGTCAGTAATGGCTCAGTGAGAAAAAAACAAAAACAAGGAAACCATAGACTTTTACCTCTGCAGATATGGATTGTCTCCAGACTCTCACCAGGCAAATTAGAGCTCATATGTTTATGTACGCAGCAGGAATTTCAAATATTTGACAGATTTTTCAGAAAAAATATAATACAAAAACTGTCACTAATGAACCTTCCTTCTTGCTTATCCGGGGTCGGGTCACTGGAGCAGCAGCCTAAGCAGGGAGACCGAGACGTCTCCCTCCACTGTCCAGCCTTCTCATCTGGGGGAATCCCAAGGCGTTTCCAGACCAGTCGAGACACACAGTCCTTTCCAGCATGTCCTGAGTCTCCATCCAGAGGGTTGTGCCTGGTGCACTTCACCAGGCAGGCGTCCAGGAAGCATCCGCAGTCTCCTTCTTCCAGGGCTTGTGAACACAAGTTAAGTCGGAGCTACAGGTAGCGAAAATGGTTCTGGATGGTCATCCTGAGTTCAATTTCCACTTTTGACCATTTGCTACATGTGTTTTCTCTTCTCACTGTTTCCTCTCTACTTACTGTTCAATAATGGCCACCAGTGCCAAAAAGACACTTAAAAAAAGATCTGCAGACGACTTCAGCTGACTACAGAACTCTTTGGAAAATGTGATGTGGGAACGTTTAAAGACGCTCTACAAGCAGGCGGTTAATCAGAAATGGGGAGTATGGTGGCGACACCAAAAGAATCCAATGTCTACTATGTCAAGCCACACAGAGAAACCTCAAAACACTTGTCGTATGTGTAAAGATGAGTTTGATAAAACATGAATTCACACAACAAATAACCATGATGCATGATTCATACTTTCAACAAAATGTCCAAAAGGCAGAAATTCTAGTGGCGTATGTAAACTTATGAGCCCAACTGCATGCTCTCTGTAATTGCCCAAAATTCTGTTTTTTGCCAAATCATAATTTTTTCCCCCAGACAGCAGGGCGTTCTCTCTGTCTGCGGCTTAGCTACAGACTGTAGTTTATGATGAGAGCTCAACATGCATCACCGATTCATAAATCGCCATTCCCATTAGAAACTTGTTCATCCTTATTATCTTGCATATACCGCTTCACTTCCACCGGGAAGGACATTTTTTTTATATTTTCCTATAACACAGGAAAATGAGGCCAGTCAGTCTTTATTTTTTCTATGAGTCTCTATGGAGCTAAGGAGCTTAGAGTAAATAGCACACAAGAGCAGGCAGGGAGAGTCTGAGTCCTGGTGCACACAAGTAGTTCAATTGAAAAGCAAGACTTCCATCAAGTTAGTGAAACATGTCTGACTAATCTGGAAAGTTTTTCTCAACACAGAGGACCCTGAAGGGGGAACTCGCAGTTTAACTTTCGGCAATCGTGAGATGACGGCGGATCAATGGTCCAGCTTATTCCTGCTGACTGGAAATAATATGAACGGTTTTTGGAGTTCATATTACCAATTGGTACGTCTGACAGAGAATCTTTGGAGGGAGCTAAAAATGAGGGAGATGGAAAGGAGGAATCCCAGTATCAAAGACTTGCTTATCGCAAAAGACGGATTGGCAGAAATGCCTACAATTTTAAGAAGGGTTTAACTACAGCAAGGGCAAGAAGAAGTTCTGTTGATTATTGAGAGGTGAAAGTCATGAAGGTTCTTTTTTAATGACGGGAAAAGAACAAGAAAAATTCAACTTGATCATTATCAATGTTATATGTCTGATATTCTGCAGTTCTATTTAGATCTGTACCGTCGTGCACTCAGACTAAAAATAATTTAGTTAAGGAAACAAGATGCTTGTTTCCTTAACTACAAGGAAACAAGATGCTTGTTTCCTTAACTACAAGGAAACAAGATGCTTGTTTCCTTAACGAGGATCTTGTTAAGGAAACAAAATCCTTGTTAAGGATCTGATTGTTGGAGCTAAGATAAAGTTACGGAGAGGACATTTTTCCTTTGGAGCAGGATTTCCTCCAGCTGCCTCCAATTCTGCTGCTACAATTCAAGAAGACACTTCAACTGTAAGTCCCAGGTCTGCCTCTAGATGTGCAGCCATTTCTCTTTTCTTTTCACCAACAAAGAAACCCAGATGGGTAACTTCCAGCTGCATGTGGACTTTTGAGACAAAGAACAACCAGATAACCCAGAGGTTAACCATTCAAGAATAAGAAGTAACGAGGTTCCTCCTTCACAGAATACAAAAAGGACGATCTGTAAAAACACATAAATTTTCCTCTTTTGTGAGAGGAAAGTGAATTTACCAGAGGTGAGAAATGTTTTTGCAGGATTTTGGTTTTAAAGAAACTATCTGGATATGGGTATTGCATAACATTTGGACAAATGAATTCACTTCTTTTTTTTCTTATATGAACCAGAACTAGACTTCAAAGGAGAATTTAAATATGTTTTTCCTTAAAGCAAGACAATGTGACTGATGTCAGTGTCTCTAAATGTTGCGGTTCACGTTTTGCACGGACATGATTTGCATTGCGTTTCTAGAAAGCTTCGCTCTGGGACCAATTGTTAAATGTATGCCGTTACCATGTCAACCAGAGTTCAAATGCAACAGAACATCACCAGAACCTGATGTGACCTGAGCCTAGAGCTTGGCTCATGTTTGACGCATTTATATTTGAACCCACGTGTTGAATACCAATACTAAGCACGTGATCCTACATGCGACATGTTGTCCAGCCATCATCTTGTAACTCATTTGTTCTAGACGCAGCAGCCATCTTGTCACAAGATCAGAATCGCCACATGGTCTAATCATGTGTTTGGGAAATCATTTCTTCCATTTTGCCTCCTATTTATTTCCCAAATTACGCAAACACACATATGTTCACGCACACACACATTCAGATGAAGTTATTGTCGTCATTCAAAAATAGGATGTTGGATTTAGAAGGTTGAATATGAAACTGCCAGGGAGAGGTAAAAGAGCAAAACTACAGAAAAGGTTCATGGACTTTATATGCGGAGGGTTGAGATGAAATGAAGTCAAATAATCTGCTGGACTGACCTGTGCAGAGAGCAGCAGAAAGAAGAAGAAAGTTAAGAAGTAGTTAGAAGGTTTAGAGGGAAAATGCTGCTTAAAATAAGTGGCCTAATACCAAATCGCATGTGGTTTTGTATTAATGCATCTAATAGAAAACAAAGCCTTTTATAGGGTTTCCCTCCCAGCAGCAGGAGCACCAGGGCAGACATCCAGTGGTTTACTATGTGAGTTGAAAAATGTTTGATGTTTACAGGAAATTTGAAAATATGAAATATTGGATGACACTATTAACACCTAAACACCAACTATAAAGTCTGAAAAAAGTATGATTAGAATAAACATACATGTTTTGCATCGAAGTTGTTTTAACCTAAGTATCTTTGAAGTGTCTTTTTTTAATCATTTATCCATGACCTGTCAATTTATTTGCTGAAGTTGTTGGCATATAGACTCATGGTGGTTACGGAGTCAGTCTAATGCAATGATAACATTCAACCTTACATCTTTGGTATCACTGCTACTGGTTTTACAACTATAACATATTAACAAAATGCTTAGCCTGAAGGGGGCAGTATTTGTATTATTTTTAGCTTAACTCATGTTTAAATTAGGTTTGACTTCAGCACCATCCCATAGCTATTTCGACTCTTTTTAAGAGTCTATATTCATTCGAAACGTTTGTTATCTTTGGAGACAATAAAAAGAATAAAAAAAGAGTAGCTGTAGAAAATATAGCAACTATTTCAAAGTCTGGTGAAATCAGAGTAGCTACGATACATCTAAAGCACAGTTTTACCCTCGCCAGGCCTAAACAATGTCAGCTTTATACAGACGTAACAAGCTGTGACCTTGCATTTTGTCACCACATGATGTCTGTTACAGTTCGTCTCGTCTCTGGAGTCACTGGCTCATCACTAATGCTGTTACTCACAGCGACAGCCTCGTAAGAACTTGTCGTCTATTGTTAGACAAAATAATAACCCAAAACAAACTTTGCTGCCTGCGAAACCAGCAGCCACAATTTGTACTACTTAGTCACCAGTGTCATTCTTTCTGTCACTGGTGCATCATTCATTCGGAGGAATGATCTCTCAACATCAAAGCAGCCTGGTTGCCTCTGGCTGATGAATAAAAGCTACAACACAGAGTCTAAGACTGTAGAGAATTGGTGGATAATGCTGGATGTAAGCCGTAGTTTATCTGCTATAACAGTGTTATACTGAAAATGTCTCCATTACCAGCATTATCACCCACTGTTGTGTGTATATAT
>CAEGAF010175746.1:0-10843 GCA_903067075.1 Micropoecilia bifurca | reverse complement strand
AGTCAGGATATAATTAATTTAATTTTACATAATTATCGTGGTAGAATTTGTTTAAACTTAATGAAATATATTTGTCCTATTTGGTGTTTGTTGTGAGGTATAGCCTACTCACAAACGAAGGAGGTAATTAGTCCAAGTTTGTCGTTTATTGAACGTTCAGAAACTACAGCAGGTGTAATAATGAGCCACAGCAAAGGTAAACAAAGGAACAACAACCCGAACAGACGATCAACTCAAAATCACTCCTACCTTTTTACTTTCTGTCTCTTTGTTGTTTAAACACACCGGTTGCTGTGGTAACCCCTGGGCTCGCACGCCGAGCAGAGATTATGTTAAAAAGACGACAGTCAGTTCGTTACGATATCAGGTTTCCAGGCTTGATATTTATTTCTCGATTATTAATAAGCCTCTCATGAACACAGCGATGGTTGAGTAGCTAATTTAAACTCATGCTCTGCTCGTCAGACGGTCGTTGAGTCGCCTTTTTTTTTCTTTGTTAATAGGACCGAAACGCACTGAATTGCCCAACACCTTGTTCAAACAATAATTACTGAGATTATTAATTCCAACACGTTTTGTTGATTATTTTTTTATACTCATTCTTTTTTAATTAAGCTAAAAACGTTTAGGATCTTGGTGAATATTTTTGATAAGCTCACCAGAAGAGGAAATGCTGGTCTCAGCGTCATGGTGGAGTTCAGATTGTCACCTGCCGAGATCGACTCAAAACCTTCCGCGATCGACCGGTCGATCGACGTAATGAGCAGCCCTGTTTTATACTTTGTACTGCAAACAAAATTTATTATTAATAAATACATTTATTTTGCCCAGAGGTGTCATGCGGCTGAGAATCAAGTCAGATTTTAGTGACAGATTTAAAGACCTTACTCAACTTGAGAATATCATAAGACTTTGGACTTGACTTGGACTTTCACACCAATGACTCATGTCTTTACTTCAACTTGAACACTTTTGATTTCAGCTCAATTTAGAAGTTTAAACTTTACACCACACAAAAAGACACAAAGCTTTTTAAATTATTATGACTAAATTATTAAAATAATCATTAACTCATTTAGTGATTAATTGCTAACTAGAGTAGACGGGCTCAAAAAATACATTTGCTGACAGAACAATATAATCAGAGCCGTAATTAAACCAAAAACCATAAAAAAAAGTGTACATTTTTCATTTAAGATACAAAATTTCTTTGATTCTACCAAAGATTCATAGTTTATATTTGCATCATGTAATGTATTTCCAATGTTGTATAAAGATAATCAGCTTCACCTGGTTTAAATTCTGTGTATAAATAAATCTCCTATCAAGGACCTTTTGATATTCAGTTATTAATTGAAAAAGTAATCAGTTGTACACTGTTTTGATAAGTCAAGCAGAAATATCTGAGCCATTCACAGTTGGATGTTGGAAGCATTTTTTTTTACCTGCAGATGCATCCTTTGCAACAAATGATAAAGCGTTCACAAAATGTTTTTATTTAGAGGTGGGCAGATGACCGCAACATACCAGTAATATTGATAAGTTGGCATCAGTGTTATATCGATACTAGCATGGTAAGATCGATACCTTAGTTTCAGGTTCTCTCTTGAATTTTTATTTTATTTTTGGAATTGTAGTTTTTCGTCCCTGCCTCAAAAAGATTCTGTTCTGAAATTATATTTTTTGGAATCGTTTATGCAGGAAAAGAGGCACACATAATATTTGTTTTTCTATTTTTGTATGTATTATGTTAATATTTTGTTAAAGTATTTTGCAGACAACTATAAACTTTGTACGACTTCTGTTCTAGGTTTTAACAAAACAAATCTAAAGAAAAATATAGAAAAACCTGGAGGTCAAAAGTGTGATGATGATATATCAAACCTGAATAAAATGTATCGAAATCAGTATCAGCAATACTGGTGCTGTATTTACTTGGTATCGAATTGATACCAAAATATCCAGTATCGCACACAAGTACTGTTGTTACATTTTAGTCAATGGAATGTTTATTTTCTTACAAAAAAGAGGATTTTAATTATTTATTTGCATCTTGTAATGTATTTCCAATGTTGCATAAATAAGATTTAAATTAAATCTGCAGAGTGCCAATTGTTTTTATCTGATTAATCGATATAGAATAATCAATGGGTGCAGCCCCATTATCCATGACTTAATAGTGATCCTGTTGAAACATTAACCCATCTGAGTGGGGCCTCTTGCCTGCTCCTCTGATTAATGCTCTCCTCGCCTGGCCTATTAATCTTCAGTTGACAATCATGTGTAGTTGTGTCATACTCTTTCCATTCAAGGGTGATAGATTGAACAAAGCTTTGTAAGAGCATAGTATTTTATTACATAATCTTGGTTAAGTTAAATTACACACAGGTAGATCCTTCGTACTAATTAGGTGACATCTGATAGTAATCGGTTTAGATTTGATCTGGGAATGTGTTTTTTAAATGTCATTTTCCTCCCACTTCACGGGTTTGCACCAAGACATAACATCTCATTATAAATATAGGATGACGTTTGTGGTTGCAGCATAAAATGAAACGCGGAACCCTTTAAATGGTACGAGTGCCTTTGAAAGGCACTGTAACCGCTTCGTTTGCTGTTGCACATATGACTGTATGTGGTCCTTGTAAACCAGCAGCAGCAGAGCAGTTTGAGGGTTTGATTGAGCGATTCAGCTGCCAGTGCAACGGCAAGATCTGAGAGCCGAGAGGGAAAGAACGAGAAGAGAATCCGACAGAGGGGAGCAGTGTGAAGAGGAAGAGTCGAGGGTAAAGAAAATGTCAAGACGCCGAGGTCAAAGGAGGTAAAGAGAGAAAGAAAGGAGTGTCGCAACGGGTCCTCCACAGGTACAGTCTGCGCCTCATGCACTCGTTTTGAACATCCCACGTCTCGCCCTCCCTTTGTGTGGTTTCACCGCTCAGCTGTGATGGAAGTTCCAAGGTACTCGATGGGAGGGAATTCACGAGTGGCGATCATGTGATCTGAGGAGTAGCACCCCTCCCTCTCTGTCTTTTTACACAAGATTCATGATGTCTGACCCAAATCTGAAAAGTACAAAAAGGAAAGTGGCAGTGAAAAAAAACAGGGAGGGGTTGGAGGATGTCGGGGCTCTGATCTTGGGAAATTAGCATGCTACTTGGTAACCGTCAGAAGAAGGAACTCGTTGGGTAAGGGCAGAGGAGCGGCATGGAGCAGGGATGAAGAAAAAGAGGGAACATATGGAGCTGCAGGTATAATATTTAAATAATAAGCTGGTTTATATAAACCTAATTTAGACCTTAATCATTCCTTTAGATGTCCATATTGTGTTTTCTCCAGTGGAAAGCCTTCTACACAGTACAGCTCCAGTAACTTTCAAACTTTTTATTATAAAATAATTACTACTTGTTTGAAAAACAGGGATTAAAGAGGAACTTTTCTGTGAGCTGTAGATGAGACATTTTTCTATGTGTATCTTTCTCCCCTCTAAATGAAGACCATAAGTAGGGATGTAGATATCATCATCGGGTCTAGATGTGTGAACTTGTAGTTACATTTTTGAGTTGGTTATGGCTGTACAGCACTTCAGACACTGCGGAATTCTGAATAGAACCAGCATCTTATAAAAAATGAAAACTATGAAGTGAAGTGAGCACAGTATACAATTTGCCTGAATAGGCCACTTCAGTCACGATGTCGGACTGAATCACAGATACTTTGGAATTGGGATTGCTAAGGAGTCTTCAGGCACTTGGCAACTGCGTTTGATTGCTATTCATAAGGCTTTGATATAATAATGAATCAATGGATGACGCAAAAGTCCTGATTCTACTCGACTTTTGATGATCTCAGGTCTTGTGTTGGTACTTGGACTGAATTTTCTGAGTTGGGAATCATTAGCATTGTTAGCTTGATGCGCTTTGTGTTTAAAGATCTGTTTTTCAATTTTTTTTGTCAAAATTTGTAAAAAGGTTCTAATTGTTTTGAGAGATTTTCTTTCAGTTTCACACATACTTTATATGGCATGGATTTGATCCAAGGGATTTTATCTTTGCCAGTGTTACATAATCCCCATAAACTGTTGCATCTATTTGCTTCTGAGTTCCTGAAATGTGTGTAGAGTTCAGTGCCATTCACTATAGATCTGTACAACATTGTTTGGAATGAAGTTGTCATCAGCGTAGCATGTGACCATCTCTTTGTTGCTACTGTTTGATGACTTAACATATATGCTCTGTGGAAACCTCCTCCCTAGAAAGTCCAGTTTGAAGCTTAGCACTGGCCAGGTATGGCTGATTGATGTCTATGTGTCATCTTGGTGTCAAAATGTGAACAACATGTCTCGAGGAAGACTCTTGTATTGGTTGATTCATGGATTGGACTCGTTATTAGTGAAGTGCATGCACTGAAATAATGGTGGGCATTTACCGTATTGGTAGTTTACCACTTGGTGTGAAAAACCTGTCATAAGAGTTTTTATTTATTATCTGTGAATTTCAGAGACATGATTCAAACAGCTATTCAAGTATCCATGAGGTGAGGAAATTGCACAAAATTGTTACTGATGCCTGAATCTCCACTAAATTTAAGGCAAATACAAAAATAATTTAGATAAGAATTAGGTCTGCACAAGATATTGTGCAATCATGATACAAGATATTGTAGCCATGTTTGCAATATTGCTTGCAATGTCGATGTGTGCAATATCATGGTGACTAAGGTCTGTTTTGGACAAAAGGCATGCCCATAAGAATGTGATTATTGAATCGGCAAAAAGAAGAAATGTAGTTGGTTACAACACAAGGACAAACTGCTTTACTGTTTCTGTTACCAAGATGGAAGTTGCAACACAAGGAATAAAATGAATATTTTTCTACAAATGTGACTCTTAGAAAAAAACAATATGAGTGTTGACTGAAAATGTAGATCTTGCTCAGGAAGCTTAGGAGTGAACAGAAAGTAACACATTCTTAACTTGTTTGGGCTAAACTTAGAACTAAGCTGATGCATTATATATTCTATCTATTGCATCAAGTTGTGATTTATGACTTCACATTTAGGCAAAAAATTCCCCCAAAATGTATTTATGAATTTTTTAAAATTGCATAAAGGAGAATAAAAAGCCGCAAAATGCTGAAATCATAGACTACCACAAAAAAGCTCTACATCATAAAGTTTGCAAATGAAACATCTTATCAGAAAATTCATATTCTAAAGACTCCAGCAATAATGGCCTCCATAATATCACCCATCTTTTCTTGCATATTTCAGTTTTTTTGACTGATGTAAACCAGAGCCATTGATGAGGTCACTGGGGATATAGTGAAGATTTATAGTATGAAACTTCTTGTTTTGTAAGAAAATATGAAGATTATCAGTTTACTAGATAGAGCAAATGTTTGCTGCTTGATTGTCTATATATATATATATATCTTCCTTTTATCCACTTCAGGATCCGAAGCATCCTTCCAGACATTTAACTAAAATCTGTTTCATCAAGTTCAAACAGAGAAATATGTGAATTTAGTGAAAACACTTTGAACAGGTGACTAATCAGCTACCTATTGATCAACAGTCAGAGTGGTTTTGTGTGTCCTGGGTGTTCCCAGGAATGACGCAGGAAGACGTTGAACTTTTATCAACGTAAAGAAGGTCCAGAACATGTCTCTAGTCAGCGGCGGGAGAGAGCAGCGCACGCTCCTGAGTCACTGCTTGTACATCGGTGAGGCGAGAGAAGAGCTCGCCTCGTCTCATCTCTGTTCTCTTAAATTCCTTTTGAAATCAGCAAGCTAAATTTAGCTCGCACCTCCCTTCCCCCCCTCCTGCTTCCAGAGGTATCAGAGCTGCAGCAGACAGTGATAGGCTAACGTTTTTGAAGTGCGCAGTCCACACACACACAGATTAAAGTGAGTGGCACAGAGTGGGAGGTCGCCATGTCTTTTGTGCACACAGTGTGGGCTATAGTGATGATAAATGGTTGCAGTGCAGCAAATGAGCTGTGAGGGTTTGTCTGTTTATGTGCGTGTTTTGTTTTTTTTCCCCTTCTCCCAGGGCTGCTGCTTGAGGACAGTGGGGGCTCTCTAATGATCCCACCATTCATCCGATGAACCCCCTTAACTCCATGAAACCCTCCCTGCCTCCCACTCCACAAAGGTACACACACACACACACACACAGTACTGACATTAAGCCCAGGTAGATGATGTGTTGTGACTATCTCATTCAAGCAACAATGCCACTTGATGATGGATCTGCACAAGGATCTTAAACGAATAATTCAACTTGCATGTCAACTTAGACCACTAGGAGGAAACTGATCTGGAAATTATATATGATAAAGAAATGAAATAATGTCATCACTTCTACACTAGAGATGCACATTTTCAGTATCTAGCAATTAGATTCATATTTTTATTGTCACAAAAGCATTTTTTTCTTTCCAGTCAAGAGATTCTGTTTTACTCCATTGTTGCTAACTCAGCAACTTTAGTCAGCAACTTTCCAGACAGAAAATTATCAGCCAAAATCAGAATCGGCATAACCTGCCAGAAAACTTCAATCAGTGCACCCTAGTTTTCTTGTTTCCGACTGAACAACTTTATTAAAATAACGTTTGAATATTTCACAAATCAGTCTGGTGTTATTCTGCAGCAGTAAAAATAAATATTTTAAAGTTTGCACTTCTATGCTAACAGTAACAAAGCAATGGATTTTGCTCCTGTTGCTGATTAATTTTTAATTTTTTTTTAAAGCAGATATGCTTGTATTCACACATCGCCCTATTTTTCAGTTTTCTTGCCAACATTAGGTATTACAGACGGCGAGACCTGCAAGTGATGCGGTGTGACAGCCATGCTGCTGCGGTAGCTTCCTGTTGAGGAAATGGTTCAGAAGGAGGAAACTGAGGCTAACCTCAACTGTCAGATGAATAAACCGTGCTCAGGTTAATCTTTAGCTCCCCAAAGCGAACATTTGTTTGTGACCTTTACACTCAGCTGAGTTTCTCTGTGCTAGAACAGCAAATGAACTCTAAGAAAGAGTTAAAGGCTCCTTGTTTTCAGGAGGAAACCATGGAACGCCGTCTGTGATGCTCTTATTGTGTTTACTGCTATCTGGATGAATTCTCTCTCTCTTTCTGCCTCTCCTGAACCATCCCTTCTTATCCCTCTGCAGCACTGACGGCCCCTTCCTAAATGAGCCAGTCTCCTGGCAACCAGGCACCAATCAACACGCAAGATCTCTCTCTGTAGTAACCACAGTGTGGGGCGTGACCAATCCCACACACAGCCAGGTAACACATGACTCACTACCCGGGGACATTGTTCTCCTCTTGTGTTCACTAATACACGCTTTATTTAGTGCGTTTTCTAGTCAATATTTAAACCTAAAGTG
Source organism: Micropoecilia bifurca (assembly GCA_903067075.1). Lineage (NCBI taxonomy): Eukaryota > Metazoa > Chordata > Actinopteri > Cyprinodontiformes > Poeciliidae > Micropoecilia > Micropoecilia bifurca. The sequence goes on along the minus strand of CAEGAF010175746.1, from coordinate 3,454 downwards.
ACCAGTATGTCTGAGGACAGTACTTGAGGAATTTGTGTGGAGAATTCTTTGCTAATTTGATTCTTTGTTAAACAGACCTTTTTTGTCTACCTGCTTTGGTTTAAAACATGTCCTCAGTGACACATTTCTAGTGGATTTCTAAGCTGGAAGTCTACAGGTCAATAGATGTCCAGCATACTGGACAGATTTATTTGACATTCATGAAGTGTGATAACCTTGAGTAAATGTAGCACAATATTTACACAAATTCTTAATCTATGTGTTACTTTAAATTTTAAACAACTTTCTAACATAGGAAAAGTGTCGCTACTTTAGCTTTCACACCTCAAATGTCCAGTCAGATTTTCATGACTGGAAATATCTGGATTGCAATAAACCATGGAGAGTCAAGATGTGGAAATTAAACTATTACTCTCATTAAAGGGGCAGTATTATGTACACATCAACTTTGTTTTAGCTTTACATCATGCAATAATGCTATTAAATCATCAAAAACATACCTGGAATGTTACTTAGATTCTTTAATGCATGTTTGGGAAATCCTTTAATCTCCATGGCAACCATTCAGTTGTGCAAAACTCCTGGATGACCATAGCACCGCCTTCGAGGACGAAGCTCCTCCTCAGAGCTGCTGTTTCTAAGCCAATGAGCTTCTGCAACTCCTCCACTTGGCTCCTTCAGACTAGCCAGCAGAAATTAGCAAACATTTGGTGGAACTGTGCATTTGCTAAGCTACATCTCAATGCAACGCTGGTAAAAAAAAAACGATAGAGGAGCCATGTTGTGATGACTTCCTTCCTGTATAGAGGACATTAGGATTTTACATTTTAAAAGGAAGGTAAGGGACTGAGAACTTGAAAATATACCTTTGTAAATTCTGACATTAAAATCATACAGGAACCCTGAATTTTACTCTTTAATAAGTAAAGTTTTTTTTAAAATAACCTTTACTTAATGTCAGGTTTACTTTAAAGGGTAACTGTAACCTCAGGGTAGACGCTCTCTTTGTGAACATCTTGTCAATCACTTACTTTTGAACTTTTTCACCTCTTTGAAATCCACACCCTCAGATCTCCAGGGTCATAATGCCCTCCTCCATTTCACCTGCAGGTATTTGGATCACCCATGGGCCCCGGCGAGAGTTCTGGTGGTCACATAATGCCAGTTGGCAGCCCAGGGATGGGCGGCAGCATGGGATCCCAATTCATGGGCCAGCAGTCGTACGGGGACGGCGTGTCTAAAGGCTACGGTCAGCCGGTCATGTACGGACGGCCCAGCACCGCCTACAACCCGGCTTCAGCCTATGGAGGAAGGTAAGACACTTTCTTCTGGAAAACAAGAGGCTTCACTTCGTTGACTGACTATTAAGTGTCAAGTAGTAAATATGACAGGGGAGTTGTGACTCTTTCAGCATTTTATAGGGATGTATGAAGGATGTTTGAAAACCTCGACTTCATGCTGTTGTTTTAAGAGATTAATAAATGATCTGATGTTATCCGAAAGGGCTTATATTGGAAAATTTTATGTAACTTTATTAATTTGAAAATCATTAACAGTATGTAGATTCTGTGCTGTTGTATTAGTAACATCCAATATAAAGTTGAATAAATTTATTTGCTAGTTGTTACCTTACAATGATGGGAAAACATTTTGAGTTTTCATGCCTATGTAACTTTTTATACACTGGCTTACAAAAGCACTTAAACTCTTTTTGGCTCGTTGTTACATTTTGTTCCATGACAACCAGAGTTTGTTTGGGGAGACTTTTTGTCACACATAACCATAAATGGGGCATTATTTAGTTTTTTATTTTACACATTCAGAAAGGTGTAGTACTCATGAAGATTTTTTTTTTGAACGGATTTCTTCTTTTAACTTGACCTTTCTGCTCTATTCCTTTATTAAAGGGCTCTAAACATAATGCATGCCACACTTTTCAGATTTTTATTTTTTTAAAATAAAAAATCTATATTCTTCCATTTCACAATTATGCCTTACTTTCTTTTGGGCCATTACATAAAATTCATTCAAATATATTGCAGTTTGTGGTTGTCTCATGGCAGAACTCGTACAGTTTAATACCACTTCTTGTTTCCACAGATGAGTCATAAATGATCTGTTGATATGTGTTGCTGTTTTGCATGTCTGAAAGCTTTAAGTTGTGTTTAACGGCATTTCTCTGAAGCTCATAAAGATATAAACCTCCAGCTCTGATTTTTTTTTTTTTTTCTTTTTTAAACCGTGTTTCAGAATAACAAGCTTCTTTTAAAACGATTTCTTATAAGATTAGCTGCTGCCTTTTTGTCAACCTTTATTTTTAAACACATCTTTAATAACAAGTTGCAGTGCTTTGTTCCCTCGTCCCTGGAGGAGAACAACACAGAGCAGGCGTTAATATCGTCTGAAAGCTCTTTCATGGAGCTTCTTGGTGTTGTTGTCAGTTATCCTTTGATTTTTTTTTTTCCTTTTCTTTCTTTGATCCTCTTCTAGCCCACTGTCTTCTGAGTTCCAGTTTCTTCTCTCTGTGTTTTCATGACAGAATGGAGATTTTTACAGATGCAGGCAAATTTGTTGCAACCCCTCATAAAAATGAGCAAAACATCATATACATATATATTTTTCTTGCATTATATTAGCATATTCTCAGTCCGAATGTAGGTTTGAGGACATTTATTCTGATGGGAAACAAATCACATGTCCAGTGTGGTTTCTCTGTGGTTTCCCAATAGTAGAGCCTTCTGGCTGAAGTGTTCTACTTTGCTCTACTGTAAAATATCTTAGTGTTATCCAAAGTTGAATTATACTTGGTTTGATCTTTGACCTTTCCTCTGCGCACAGTCTCTCTAAATCGTCCAAACCCAAACCAGCTAAAATTGCGCCGAAAATCTCAATCTGAATTTTTTTTTTTTTTACCTTGGCATCCTGCTCAGTAGCCATGTTTTCATGGACATTTTTATATCCATTTTGAAGCATCACTTTAGAAGTGGTTGATGGAAAGGGTAAAATTTGAAAGATTACTTGTGAAAAATGTATCTCCTCCTGATTGACTAAAGCTATCTGAATAAATGCACAGCTCCGACCAAGAACAAACTGTCAGAGCCAGAAGGAGGGTCTTGGTGTTGTCAATCATCCTAATGTAATCGCTGCTCAATGTGTTAATCGTGGAGAAACAGCTTACGGTTACAGGAAAACTGCTTATCCATCATCATTGGACAGACTGCTGGCTGTAGCATAGCAAAGAGAAAGTGGGTATGAGAAGCTTGAAATAGAGGGTGATTGACAGCGCTAAGACCCTTCTGGGTTTGATTGGTTGTTTTACTTAGCACTGGAAGAAGGTAGTGTTTTTTTTTTTTTTTTTTTTTTTTTTTTTATAACAAGATGTTTTTTATTTTATTTTAAAAAAAAATACAATTTAAAAAAAAAAACTAAAAAAATTCAAAATTGAAAAAAACAA
>CAEGAF010175743.1:0-19266 GCA_903067075.1 Micropoecilia bifurca | reverse complement strand
GTAACAAAATGTTTTGGATATTACGGTCAGTAACCGTTAGTATTTCACAATTTTCTTACCCTAAATTTACAGAGTTTTTTTTGCAGCGTTGACTTACGATAATTCCATGTATTTTCTACAGCAATGAAATATTTTGGGACATGACGGTCAAAAACTGTTGGTCTTTTACCGTTTTTTACCGTAAATTTACTGACTTTCTTTGCAGTTTTGACTTACGGTAGTTCCATGTAATTTCTACGGTATTTATATGTTTTTGGATATTACGGTCAAAAACTGTTGGTCTTTTACCGTTTTTTACCGTAAATTTACTGACTTTTTTTACAGTGTACGTTCAACTGAAACAATTAAAAGAAGGTTCTCATCTAATAGACCGGTAGACTCTGTTCGATTGGGAATCAAAATTGCAACATTTGTTACATTTTTAGCTGCTGTGGTTCAATTTCACAACAATCCAAGCCCTTTGAAAACCCGCCTCCGCCCCCTCGTCTGTGGTGGCGCTGTACCAACGCCCTCTGAAGGAAACAGCATGGAAAACTTGTGAAGAAAACATGAGCACAGCTTCCTCCTTTGCAAAACATAAATAAAACGGAGTAACAGCAGAATTTAGCAGGTGTACAACTTTTCTGCTGTCTTTGGCAAAAGACCATAAGCCGTTTCTTATGCTAGTGCTTGATTCTTGCATTTGTTTTGGTTGTATTTACCCAGAATGCCCTCCACTGTAGTCCACTTCCTGCTTTTGAGGCGGTCTTGGTCTTTGGTGTGTTTTGAATTCCCGTTCTACAACAGATGTAACTGGATGATGTTCTTCCAGAACATAACAGTGTTATCTCATCAGTCTACGGAATACTTTCCCATGACTCATCAAGACGTTCCCCGACAAATGGGAAGCAAGATCTTTGTGTTCTGTTTGGCCTATGAACTCTCCACTGGAGGCCATTTTTTCCTCATCACCTTTCTTGCTGTTGACTTTAGATGTCCTGGGTTCCTTTGCAACCTCCTCGACTGATGTTTTTTTGAAGTCATTGTGATAGATACCCTCACTCTATTTCCTCCTCTTGTGGATGATGCAGTTTGATGGCGTCCCAAAACCGTAGAAACTGTACACTTTACCCGACTTATAGACTTTGTTTCTACTCTGTACTTGAGTTTGAAAAATGGCAGCATAATACATCACCTTTTTTAAAAAAATCTTTTAGCCTAATTCTTGTTGTCAGACATGTACAGTTGAGTTAATGTTTTGATTCTACACACCTGGTAGTTGTTAGGCCTGGTAAACAGACATGAAAAATGTGACTGACTGCTGTTAACTGAGGAGTTAATACAGAGGGCAATTCTATTTCTCCTGTTTTGGTTTAAAAGTTTCTCTTTAAATGTTATAATCTAAAATAACATTTTGTTTTCACTCTGTTTACCTTTGAGATTTTATTTTGTTTTAATGATCCAAAACATGAAATTTTGACAAAAAAAGCAAAAAGAGGGTAAATACTAGTTTACAGCAGTGTTTGCTACGTCTGCTGCTAATTCTCTGGTGCACAAATAATACCAGACGGTTTCTCACTTTCTGAGTTCATCTGTTTTCACCAGAAGATGTTTTAAATGTGCAAAACTTTCAAAACAAAGCTAGTTAGAAATTTAGGATCTCAAATAATCGTGCAGACATTAATAGCAGTTCAAAATTGGGAAAGTTTTACCAATGCAATCAGCTTGCGAGTACAAACCGCAAGTATTTAGAGCAAAATTCACCAGCAAAACAGAGAGTTTTCAAAACCTCCTCTCCCCCTGGCCTTCATATTCTTCGACAGATAAGGAAGTCAGCACACACACATTCTTGTAACATTCCAAAATGACCAGTCCAACCTCAACAACAGAGCCAAAGATTGTGCTAATAACATCTGTAATTTCTTCCAACACCCTTAATATTGGATCATATCATCAAACACATCAACAGCTTTTGCTAGGTTAAACTCTATCCCTGTAAGTGAAATAATTATCTACTTCCTCTCTATTATGAGGGACTTTAAGCTACTTAATTTTGTTGAATCCTTAATGACCATACCATAAAACGGGTCTGCAACTTTTACAACCTAATGAACTATTATTGCCCTCCAGCTAAGAGTTCGAACGGTTACATAACCTTTTTAAAAAAGGTGTTGTACCTTTTTAAAATAGCATTTTGTTTTCACTCTGTTTTCCTTTGAGATTTCATTTATTTTTAATGATCCAAAACATGAAATTTTTTGTTTACTTATAAGTAAACAGAAATCTTTGATCCTACACTCACCATAAGAAATTGATCACAATAAATGATAACTGATACGATACATGCCTGCTGTAATGTGGCTGTTGCTCTCTGTCACGGTGAATCAAAAACCAAAGCCCTCAGTCAGGCCGTCTACATCCAGACCTCATGGATGTACTGAGAAATGGACAACGAACGCAAGAACAAGACAGTAGACACTTCATTTTGTTTCTTGGCATATATTAGATTATGACACATCAAATCTGAACTTTCAAGCTAAAAAAAAAAACAAGGAAGCACATAAAAAGCGAAACTTAGAATTGGTGGCCAAGGCCGTACAGTAAAGAAATGAAGCAGCAGTTTCACCAGTGTAACTGAGTTTCACCAGTGTAACTGAGTTTCACTGTAAGGTTTCCAGCAGGCGCCTCTGTGGAAGTCTGCATGTTTTCCATATGATTGAGGGAGGTCCCTGACCCTGCGAGGCACTGGTCACATTTCAATGGTGGACTCATCGACCAATGAGGACGGACGCTGGCTCGTCTGCAATGTTGCAAGGAATAATCTGCTAGAGATAAGGAATGAATTGTTGTTACTTTACCTTCGGGGTCACGGTCAGTTCCATTGTCTGATGATGAAGGTGGATGGAAATCTTGTTTTTTCATCTCTGTATTGAATCGAAACATTTGTCATGAAATACTTTGAGAATTTATGAGTTTGTAGTGAAAACAAGTATAATTCTATACCGTAGAGCAAATGATAGAAGAGACAAATGTTTAGACAAAAAAACAGAAAACATGAATCATGGGTAAAACATTCAGCAGAGATAAGAGAGATGATCTAGTTTGATTGCAAATGTTAACTTTACACAAAGTAGTGGATTTATTTGTTTTTTTCATCTCCTGCGAGAAATACTTGAGAATGCACAACACATGTTCCACTCTCATATTCCGAGGAACCGACAACAATGTAGAATTCCCAAATTCCGTATAAAGCCAAGAATGGCTCAGTAAGTTAGAGTATTTCAAGGTTTTTATTCAGAAGATGACAAAGTTCTATTTATATTCTCAAAACATACCACATAGAGCTTATATGATGACTCCTTGATGTAAAAAAATATTTATGAGGCAATAACAGAGGGCATACAACTGGCAATTTTTCAACTAGCAGCTTTTATTGGGGTGTTGCCAGGAGAATATAAATAGTCACAGCTGTCCAGCTTTAGTTAAATATTTGAAGAAATAAACTACTTGTAGTGTGGGTAACTATTAATTAAGAAGCTATATGTGTAACTTAAAACCCCCATAACACTTTCTAATAACTGCTTTGCTAATTATATAAAAGGAAGTATAAGATTTTTTTGCATTAGCATAACTACTCACAAATTCTGTGTATCGCTGTCCTGCCATCAATCATGCTTCCATCAGTGTCTTTTTATACAGTATTGCATCAGAAAAGGTTGATGGAAACATAACAATTCTAAATAAATTCCTCATATTAGCAGAAAAGTTTTGAACGCTTGTTTGATGTGGTTTTGTTTTTTCAAAAAAAGGGGTTCATTTGCTAAAAGGGAAGATGGAGACACATTTGCTGATATAACAAAAGCTACCGTCCAACAGTGGGACTGTGCCTTTTGTACCAGAGGCACAAAACCAAAACCTCAAGCCTTTCTATGATGTGTGGCCCATGCTAGTTTTTCAGTTTATACTTCCTATTTATTGCAACCAGGCATAATATCAACATCTGACGAAATTACGATTTATATAGTTTGGCTTCTTCTCCTGGTTCCTTTAACCAGGAGAAGGAAACAGAACTAATTAGCTTTTTTTAGAAAAAAATTTTTTTTGCCAACATTTTAAAATTTTGGTCAAATTTTGCATGATAATTGTATGGAAACATAGCTACTATGGACCAAAATCTCTTAAAGATCCTTCATAAAGAATATAGGAAAATTATCCCTGGAGATGCACAAAGAAACCTGTTCTAGAGCCGCTTCTGATTAGACTGGCCTTGACTGGAAGTTACTCTTCAGAGCTGGTGCTAATGTTTCAACACCCTTGTCTAAGAAGAGAAGCATAATTATGTTGGATACATGAGTCTAAGTCTGTGAGTATGTTGACACAAAGGTGACAAGAGTGAAATGCAAGTTCTTTCTGGGCCAGGATGTTTCATGCCCCACAAGAACAGAAGCACATTTTAGTAAGAACTAAAGTTTCTGATTGGTCAAACTAAATTTGTTGGACATAATACAGCAAAAAAACAAACAAACAAAAAAAAAGTTATTCAGCTCGTTTCTAAATACCTTTCAAAAACAATCTGAAAGAGTATTCCTTATGGGACAATGCTTCATTTTTATCCTGGAATTAATAAGGAATAATTATAGTAGCAGTATGGAAATCCATTTTGCACAGATATACGTATAACTTAGTTGTTTGAGTTCAGAGTTGAAGCCTTTTCCGGCTTCAGAGAGTAAACCAAAAAGCCCTGGAGCACAAACTGAAGCTTCTTCGAGAGCCAGTTGTTAAACTCTGTCCTCACTAACCTCACACAATAAAGATAACATAATTAAAACCCTGATAAACTCCCAACTTCAATCACGTTTGACCCACTTGATTACAGAAGCCATAAATGTAGTTGTAGCTGGAAGACAGGTTATATTGTTTCCTGTTACTTTATTTACATTTCTCAATCTCATTTGCTTCTTGTTACAAATTAATAACGTTTATTGTCCTTTTATTTTTGTTTTAGTTAAGTCGACTGATCAGTTGGTTTAAAAAGTTGACACACCTGTTTCACATTTTACTCCATTACAACCACAAACTACGAATGTGTTTTATTAGGATTTTATGATGGAGCAGCTCAGAGTAGTGGAATAACTGGAAGGTGGAATTTAAAGTTTTACATTTTGATCTTATCTGATGTGGATTAGCAGTGCTTGCCAACAACTGATGATGTCATCCAGAGTGTTACTGTAAAATATCATCTCTTCCGCCTGGACACGGAGTTGTTAAGCGCGTTATGAGTCATTTAGGACGCGTGACTTGAAAGAAGAGCCGTTTCTTGCTTATCGGTGAATTAGGCAAATGCCACCAGGGGGCTCCAAATCTGCATGTTCAGTTTCACTTCAGGAAAATGTAAATATCCCGTCTTTATCCATCTCTTATATTTATTAGATCTTTTGTATGCTTAAAAAAATAAGATAAGATACAGACATATCAAACTGCAAAGAATAACTTTGCCAGGAAAGTTTTTGTCAACATATTAGTTGAACTGCACTGTCACACCTGGAGTGGTGCAATGGCCGCCGACTGCTACATCAAAAAGCAAAGTAATCCAAACTAAGTTTAGTGGCCCACAAAAAGAGAAGAAAAAGAAAACTAAGTAAAAAAAAAAGATTCAAGGTGACACATTTTTGGTGGTGTTGGCTGGATAAATTGTGTAACATGTATTTTGTTAGCTAATTGCTACTTAGCTGGCCAGAGTTTGTTCATCATTAACTCAGCTTTAATATTTGCTTCAAGAATGTGCCACACATGAATCTCTGCTGCCATGGGAATGACTGACTGACTGACTTCAGACTTGTTGATTCAGATTCTAACAGTCTCAAAATATGTAGAATCTCAAACAGTCTATACAGTGTATATTGCTGTATAGGCAATTATTATTTCATTGTATGTATGTAACTGTAGTTTGTTTTGATTGTAAAATTCTGAAGGATTGTGGCATTTTGGCGGACCACTTGAGAGGAATCTTTTCATTGTAGATTTATAAACTAGTGTGATCTAAATGACAGGAAAATTTTCTGCAACACTATTGAGATTTTGCACAAATGTTGCTCTTATTCATCAAATTTGCATGGAAACATGCAGATAAGCCAGTCGCAAGAATCCACTGAACTCAGCTGAACAAAAAGCATTGAAATTCGAGCCTGAAATCGACCAATAGTACCTTAAACAAATTTCAGACAGGAAATACCTGTTTCTGGGGATTCACTCCCAATTTGCAAACAAGTAAAAAAAAACCCAGAAAAGCTCTGGTTATGTAACCTGGCACATGCACAAAAAAAACTTTCTGATTCGTGTCTTTGAATGATGAGTGGAAAGAGTTGACTTCTCTGCTCGGGAGAACAAAGAGGTAAATTCAGAGTCAGCTGCACCTTAACGTCCGGCAGCATGGAGGAGATGTATATTGTGTAATCTTCCTGCTTTGGCCACATCTGTGTTTTTCTGTGCTGAAATCTCTGCTTGATAAACAGCGAAGGAGGGTAGGTTGTGTTTTTGCTCATTCCAACAGCTGTCTGCTGAATTTAGCACAGAAAACGAAGTTCACATGTCCGGGGGACAGAATCCAGACCCAAACGAAGACCCCTCACCTAATGGATGTTTGTCCAGATGGATGTTATTTTGACCATGAGGGGAAAACTGTCTGTGGATGTCCTTCTCTTCCACAACACATACATAAAACAGAGCAACGTCAGCTGCGGTCTAGCTAAGAACTCAATTAAATCTCATATTTTCCATCCAAAGGTCAATTAAAGTTGGAACAAGATGGAAAAATACTGATTTATGTGATTTTATTCTGGCCCTGGTTCATTTATTGAATGTGAAGATTTTAACTCCTGACACACAAAGATACAAGTTTGCAACCTTATTTTCATAACACGGACAAACAGAGTACAGGGAGCTGACTCTAATGCTAACCTCTAACCCTAATCACTCAGAAGAGAGTGGCTAAAGTTGGCTAGTCATTCTAGCTAACAGAATGTTATATTGGAAAAAAATTGTCCCAATATAACTTTTCACTTCCAATATTAATGTTGCAGCTTTGAGTATCGACCAATATCGATATTGACCCGATACGATATCAGCGCGAATCGTACATATTTTATCACTTAAAACTTCTTACTGTTCTCTGGGTATACACTTATAAATAAACTTGCAAGAATGTTCACACCTTGGCCATGTTGGCAGCTTGTAAATTGTACAGATTCATTCCTGACCAGAATTTGTTTTTGTTTTTTACATTTTGAATGATTGTTTTGGTTTCATTTCTTGACATTTGGATCATGTTATAAACTGCCTGAAGCATTACCCCATCTATATGACCAGTCAGCACATTTCTGTGATGCTTTTGTAGCTAACAATCTAGACAGATCTAACCAAAAAATGGCTACCCATCCTCAAATTTACTCAATCAGCCCAAATGTTAATCTTCAGACAGATGGATGAAAAATGCCACTGGGATTTGGTGCACATGCCTGTATGGGGTTCACTATATTGACACAAAGATCCATCTTTGTTATCTGTACCATCGTAGAACATAGCCATCTGTTAGGCGATGAAAACCAAGAACTTGACAGGTTTCTTCTGCCTGATTTCGCAAATACAGTAGGCAGATTTGATTTAATCTATGATCTGCTTATGTAGAGCTACATACCGAAAAGTTGGAGCTTTCTAGGAACAGCTGGACAAAAGGCGGCACTAGCTATCGCAACAGCTTCCTTTGTTCTCTTTTGAAGAACCCCTTTGTTTTAACTCCCTCAAATGAATACGATGAAGATTTTCCCAGTTTTTGACTTTGTTCATTACCGGTAAATGTTTTCGTTGAAACACTTTTGTTGGGTTTTTCCCAACCAACCGGTGCTGCTTTATGAATCATCTGCGCCCTCCGTTGTGCCCCTCATACCGGAGGCACGACACAATACAACAAGGCCCCGCATAATTTCCCGATTCTTCCGCTTCTCCGCTCCAACTATTAATTTCTAAGCCTCGTTATGTAAGTCATTATTCAACGGGTTTTTGACGTGTTATTTCAGGCCCCCTGTTTGTTAATGGTTCCCGGTGAAGGTTTTCAGCCGCTGAAGCTGCTGTTGACATTCACATGCTCCGGGGTTTGGCCTGGTTGAACCCACCCGACTGGGTTGACGGAGGACCACCTTGGTGACGCAACACGTGTCCCAAAAAGTGTAGAGCAAACAAGGAACACGTACAGATTGTCAGACGCTGCTCTGCGATCGTGACAATCGTGACAACAGAAATATTTTGGTTTTTGGAGAGATGACTAACTGAATGGCCATGTGTTGGGGAATAGCTCCTGTCTGTTTTCTCATTGGTTGCTTAATCCGTGTTAAGAAAACTGTGATCAGATGTCACCATGACTCCCGTGTGAAACACATTTGGGGAAATAAATGCCTAGAGAATTTTCTCACTGATTTGAAAAATTTAAGTTTAATATTATTGGGAATACTTTCATTTTCTTGAAACGTTTACTCTCCCAAGCTTCTCAGTATCACTGAAATTTTCCAAAAACATGGAGGTGTGGCGAAAGCATCAAATCTTGCTGTTACATGTGACTTGGTTTGATGTTTGGCCACAGGTGTATTATAGTTCTCAAACACTTAAGTATTGTTTATCTTGACAAAAATCCAGTAAATGACTACGCCTCACACCTGTTACGGGCCGATGAGTTTGATTATACTGAGTGCTTAAGTCGAACTGGATTTCTTTTGTTCCTTGAAGACGTTTCATCTCCAATCCAAAAGGCTTGTTCAATTCAAGAACGTAAGGTTGTTTGACTTTTACAATGGAGGAATGTTTAAAAACCAAAATATTTAAAGCCTCCTAAAAAATTGGCGCCCTGAGTTACTGCTGATTGAAGGCCTCTTCCAAAATATCTCCACAGAACACGTATGAACTACGGTTCTTCGGATGTATATAATGTTAAAATGTGATTTAATCATTTGAAATAAACCCTGACCTCCTTTTCCAGCTTGTAATTAATGATGTGATGCTTTTATTTTTTCCCTCTCCTTAAGAGGCCAGTTCAGCTGGCTGAAAGACCAGTGTCGTGTATCAAAAATCTTGGGAGGCTAAACTTGTTTGTTTACTTCACATGCAAACTTAGCAACAGTTGTGAGGTTGTAACTTCTTACCACACCTGCAATCCAATGCCTTCTATTTCTGATTTTAATATTGAATTATATTTTCAGTCTTAAACACCCTTCCTTACATTCTAACATCACACCTAACACTGTACCCAATGAAGCTCTGCGGTCAGTATCCATAGCATGACGTCTGAATGAAACCATTCCCATAAAAACATTATTGCTACCTGGCAGGGTTAGCATAGTGCGGTGCAAGTCTCTGACTCGCAAGCTAACAGGCCGCTTTCAACCCCAGGAATATCCATCAGCTATATTTGTCACCATGTGACTGACAAAAATGATCTCTTGTTACCGTCACTTATCACATGAACTAACCATCCTTACAGTACGGCAGGCCGTTTTAACATTAAACTGCCTTCATTCCAGCTATCTAGAAGTGAGTTTTGACTAGATACAGCTAAATTTGAACTGTTCCAAATGGTAATTTAAGAACTCAAGATATCTTTGATTACATTTGGATGCATCAGATGGCCTTTCAAGATATCTCAAATAACGCCACTTGGTTTTAAGGGTCACATGTCTGTAATTACAATTCAAGATATCTCAAACTTAACTATGACTAGTCAAAATTTCACACACACACACACACACACACACACACACACACACACACACACACACACACACACACACACACACACACACATTTATATATCTGAAATAAGAAATTGTGCACAAAGATTTTTGGTGCTGCCAAACAATTACCTCCATAATTTGCGGTGTTTTACTCATTTTCTTGACACACACAATGCGCCTAAAAACAGATTTTGAATAGAAAAAGTTCAACTGTCGATTCCCGATTTGAAATTTAAAAAAAATAAAATAAAAATATGTTGAAATTCCAAAATACTATGTAAATCCAGCACGTTTTGTGTAGTTGGAATAATTACTAAATATTTCAGTAATTTCAATATTCAAGAGATCTGAAAGACAAATGCTGTTTATTTTTTTTTATTTAAGATAACTCTGTTATTAAGAAATCTGAAAAGGGATTTTGACTTGTCAAAACTAAACTTCTAGATATCTCTAAGTTAGTTATATGTAGACATTATTTGTTTTCAAGATATTTAGAATTAAATTTACGCTAGTTGAATCTTGTACTTCCTATCTAAAAATATATTTAAGATATTATATCATTTCAGATTTAATAGAATGGATGGATATAAAAAAGTGAGAAATCTTAAATGTACTTGAAGATTAGTCCTAATGTAATTGTTATGTGAAATATGTTTCAGATAGTCAATATTCACTAGGTATCTTGAATTGAAGACAATGAAACTTAAAGGTAAATCTGATGTCATTTAATGTAACCAAAATGTAATAATATATATGCTAAATATGCATTTTGTCAAGTCAAAATATAGTTAGTATGTAAGCAGTGTTGTAGTAAAGGTTACTTAACATGAGAATCAGTATTCTCGTCTTAAAGTATCCTTAAACAGGTCTTCAGCATGGAAACACTATGTAGAGGTCTGTACAGCAGCGGTTTTGAAGAAACCTCTGATTCAAGACAGTCTCTTGTATCTCACTCTCAAGAAAGGAATTATCAGGATTGTCCAACCAGGGCTTTATCAAGTCCTTGATACATAAGGGAAAGTTATGCATCCCTTAAGAGGGATACATAACTGAGGGTTATGAATACATCTGAGTGGAATGCAATTGGCTCAACTGAGCTAAAAATAGGAGTTTGTGCTGATTGGTGTGCATGGAAACACAGGTGTGATGAGCACTTAGAAGGAAATTTAAGATCTGAAGAGATCGGCCACTTTCAAAAGGAAAGATTTTTTGGGTGTATATGATGGATCTATAGTTGTTTGAATGGCATGGCCATCAAATCCTGTCCTTCACTTGATGCTAAACCAAAGCAAAGGTTGATGTTTATGTCAGACAAAAACTCCCAAACTAATCTGTTGATGTTTCAGTTGGAGTCAGCATAACTCATTAAATTGAATGATATGTGATATGCCATTATAATTAGGAAGGTACTGTTTAGATCACAAACAGTCCTAGTACTAACTCAAACCTCCCTCCTGTAAAGTATTCCACATCTTGGCGTGTTTTTCCCACTGTGTCATGGAGGGAAGCTCTCCCTCGTGAAAAGTGTTTTCATAAACAAGGATTTGTCTCATGGAACGTCATGCGCCACTTGTTTTCACAAATTGAATTGTGCCAATTGTACAAACAGAGTTGCGGCTCAGGAGAATTAGATGCCATGCTGTCCTACAGGCAAGCAGCTGGGTGGCAGCCCAGAATCCTGTACTTTTCCATTCAGGCAGCTCAACAAATGGAAGGAGCTTCTGGAATTTTTCTCAACAGTCATTCCTCATCAGAGAGGGAATTGACACCAACAAAACTCACCTATAAGCACATGAACCCACCTCTCGAGTTTTTGTTCGGTCAGCCCAGGGGGGATGGATGGATGCAACTTTCTAAAGGTGCACATGCTGCTCAGCAAAGGAAAAACAGAGGGAGTTTGACTGTCTACTCTTTAAACCCTCCATACATGAAAGACAAAATGACAAAATGTGGATGTTGCACAAGGAAGGACAACCCAAAGGGCTCAAGGACAAATCCATGCCTACTGGTGTCTCTCACTGCAGTGTGACTTCTACAGGTCCTTCTCTGAAAATTAGCATATTGTGATAAAGTTTATTATTTTCCATAATGTAATGATAAAAATTAAACTGTCATATATTTTAGATTCATTGCACACCAACTGGAATATTTCAGTTTTTTTTATTGTTTTAATACTGATGATTTTGGCAAACAGCTCATGAAAACCAAAAATTCCCTTCTCAGAAAATTAGCATATCATGAAAAGGTTCTCTGAACAAGAAGTTAACCTCATCATCTGAATCAACAAAGTAACTCTAAACACCTGCAAAAGATTCCTGAGGCTTTTAAAAACTCCCAGCCTGGTTTATTATTCAAAACCACAATCATGGGTCAGCCTGCTGACCTGACTGCGGTCCAGAAGGCCATCACTGACACCCTCAAGTAAGAGGGTAAGATACAGAAAGAAATTTATGAACCAATAGGCTGTTCCCAGAGTCTGTATCAAGTTACCTCAATGGGAAGGAAAAAGTGTGGCAGAAAACGCTGCACAACGAGACGAGGTGACCGGATCCTGAGGAAGATGGTGGAGAAGGACTGATTCCAGACCTGGGGGGAAGCAGTGGACTGAGTCTGGAGTAGAAACATCCAGAGCCACCGTTCACAGGCGTGTGCAGGAAATAAGCTACAGGTGCTGCATTCCCCAGGTCAAAGGTCAAGACACTTTGAACCAGAAACAGCGGCAGAAGCAATAACTGAACATAATTATTAGAAGGATGACTTTTTTGGTATAAAAACACTTTTCTTTTATTGGTTGGATGAAATATGCTAATTTTTTGAGAATTTTGGGTTTTTATGAGCTGTTTGCCAAAGTAATCAGTATTAAAACAACAAAAGACCTGAAATATTTCAGTTGGTGTGCAATGAATCTAAAATATATGACAGTTTAATTTTTATCATTACATTATGGAAAATAATGAACTTTATTACAATATGCAAATTTTTTGAGAAGGATCTGTATGTGTCTGAGCTCAATGCACCTTCACCCAGTCACTTCAGACAAGAGGGGGAAGTGTGTATATGTTGTGGATGGTTGACTGTACACGCAACAATCTATGACATGTGCAGCTGCTTTTACTACAGAACCTGCCCAAGGAACACTATCACTCAGTTCATTGGCTGTCATGCTAACAAATAAGAGTTCATCGTACATGTAGAAAATGATAGTGATTGGCTGATTACGATTGAGTTGCTTTCCACTTCTAAAATTTGTTCCTATTCATAAATCTTTAAACACATTCTTTATGGAACACCACATTAAACCATAAATAGTACTTACTATTATCAGTTTCAACAGATATTTTCTCTGAGGAAACATTGACGTGACGTGTTAAGGTCCAACACATTCTATACAATGGATAAAATGGCAGATCTAATGTTTTGAAGTTTTGCTAGATTGCTAGCTGGAGGAATGCCTAACTTCAGGGCAATGGGAAATTGCCAAAAGTCTTCGCTCATCTGCCTTCAAATGCTTGAGTAGCTTCCCATTATCTACTGGGTGAGGCATGATGTCCGCCCACCCTCAACAGTTGTAGCAACTTCAACTGTTCTGGACTTAGGAGTGTGTTTATGAGAGTGTTTGACACACAGCTTTTCCCAAATATTTTCTTTTGGGTATAGGTCAAGATTCTGTGCAGGCTTCCAAACCCATCTTGCTTGGTTGGTTGACCCAACCTATAGTACATGGCCATATCTTTCTTGGCCTTTTCTTGTACACTGAAGTACGAAGCAAAGTCATGTTGGAACAGGAAGGGGTAATTCCCAAACTTTTCCCACAAAGACAGGAACATGAAATTGTCCAAAATATCTTGGTATCAGGAGACCTTAGAGTTCCTTGCACTGGAGCTAAAGAGCAGAGCCAGATACTTGTGAAAAAGCCACCACACCACAATCCTCTGTGTTGTTTCAATGGCTTATCTAGACAAAGGGGAACAATTATGTTTATAATAAGAACCGAATGTAAAACATCAAAGGGTGTGCACAAATTTGCAAGGAACTCGAGAGCTGTCGAGGAATTCCTCTTTAGTATTTAAACTCGTGATAACATAATGACAGATCTCTCTCCTGACTCATACATCAAAAATGCTCCTGGGTGGAGCTCAGGAAATGCTTCCATCTCAGCCACAGTATCACATCTGTCACCATGTGCTGAGATGGACAGTTGTCGTCTGTACAGTAAGCCATCTGATAAAGATCAGAACATAAACATGTATCACAGGTTCGCACACTTTTACTGGTAAAACGCAGCCCTTTTGTTAGACTGTCCTGTCTCAGAAGCTGAGCTTGGATCCTGAAACAGAAACATACACATTTAGTGAAAAACAACATCCTCTCAGTTTGTCCTCACAAGGTAAAATGTGTATTTTAAAATATGTTATGAAAGATATTCAGATAATGAGCGCTTAGTGAATTCACATTTACAGGGTCTGAAGAAGTACAACTATCTCATTCGGCCACAGGAGGGCGGTGTTTCCTCAATAATATCTGAAGAGCAGATTTGTGTCTTTAAATACAAGAGAGCAATATGAATACTTATCCTACTGACAAATGTATGCATGCAACACCAAAAACAGACCATATCATTTCTTCAGAGCAGTAAAATTCCAGTGATTCCAGTCACACAGACTCTCCACCCTACTGCCCTGTAGGAGGCGCTACAGGAGCCTCTGGACTAAGACCACCAGGTACCAGAACAATTTCTTCCCCACAGCTGTCAAACCCCTGAACTCCAGACATCTACAACAACCACGACGGCTGTATTCTCATATAAACAACAACACATGGACTGAAACTTAGCTGCACTTTTATCTGTTAGTCACTACTGTATATACTGTATAATCTACTCCTGTTCAGAGCCTGTATACTTAAAGTTTTAGCATATTTTTTTAAAACAGTCTCTAAATTTTATGGTAGATTCATTTTAAAGTCAATACCAGTCAAAAAAAATGACATTGTAACAAAATGTGGAAATCTGGTTTTATTCAGGACGCTCAACTAAAAAGTGAAACTGCAGGAAGGAAAGCATCTCAAAAGAGGGACGATTTAAATTTTCTCTTTTAAAAAATGAAATACTGGACTAAATTTTACATGCTGAGCTGCTACTGAAATAATTCTGACTCCGCAGCAGCTGATGTTCATATAATTAAACCTTTGGGGGTTTTACAAGCATACATGTTTTGTCCCACTCTTTTTTGAAGCTATGACAAAACTGACCTGCGTTCCAGCTGAAACATCTGCTGTCATGAAACGAAACCTCTATCCACAGCAGTTCATGGCCATGAACCATAAAAAAAATGCAATGAATGAATAAAAGAAATGGTAAAAGATCAGAAGAGAGAAAAAGGACGACCTGAAACAAACTTTGACTGGCCCATTTTGACCACAAATGAACCTTATCTATTAAACACAAGAAACAACCTTGGTCATCTTCACCCTGTGCTCAGAAGCAGGAAATGAAAGAAGTCATTGTGAAGCTAAAGAATGACTAGCCATGAATTGGCGTACTTCAATTGGCAGGCACAGTGGGGTGTGTTTGAAAGTGTGTATACACACACACACACACACACACACACACACACACACACACACACACACATTGTCGAGCTTTGAAAAAAGAAAAAAAGCAATTTCTCTTTCAGCAACAAAACAGACCCAGACACACAAAAGCTTTTACCAGTGACACAAAGCAAAGTTGTTTTTTTTCTTTAAAACTGTCATTGGTAGGAGCGAAAAAAAACAAAACAAATTTCACCAGGACTTTACCAACTGAAAGGGAGACAGGAGGAAAATACCTCCCACAGCAGCAGGTCTGAAGGTCAGGAAAAGCGAAAAGAAAAGCTCTCATTGTGTCAAGATTCAAAAGCAACATTTGATCATACTCAGTATCTGATCCACACAGCATCAAACATCCCGTTTCAGCTGCATTTAGAGAACATTTTGTCACGTTACACTATGTTCACCTGCCAGCAGGACAGCAAACACTCAGCCGGCTCTACGACGAGATGCTTTAGATCAAACTTGTTCTTGTTTATGAGTGGTATAGTCAAAGCCCAGAGTAAAATTTCAGTAAGATTCTGTGTCCAGGCTTGAAAACAGAGTTTAGCAGAAACTCTCTGTAAAATTTAAACTCAACTAAAGTTATTTTGTAAGTAACTGGCAAGAAGACATTCAGAGATGCAGAGAAAAAAAAATCTGCAATTATTTTTAAGTGATGGAGGCGTAATGAATGTTTACTGACTGAATATGAAGCATTGATCAGATTCAAATCAGTCACTGGTGTATATTAGAGTTCTTGAAGGTGTGTATTATAGTCTGAATTAGAGGTGCTGCTAGAAACTGAAAAATATTTGATATCTAAAAGATGGTAGAGACATTCTGCAAGATACTCAATTCACATTTCTGTCCAAAAACAAAAACCATCATGATCAACCCTCATAACAGTTACAAACTCCTTTGCGTTTCTCTATTGTTTGCAGATGTAAAGGAATTAAATATGTGACAAATTCAAGGGTTGAAAATACTTAGAAAAGCATTTTTAATGTCTGAAGGATGCAGGACGGTTCTGTATGAATTATTTAAGGCAGCACATTACCTCACAACCACTTAACATAACCGAGAGGTGACAGTTTTGACCTGTGCTGGTCTCAGCACCAGTGTTTCCAGTTCAACCCCGGAGCGTTTGCAGAATGAGCTCATAGATAGCAGAGATAGTCCGCAGTCACAGCAGCTGAGAGCATCGCGCTGGGAGTGGAAACACGTCCCAACGTCTAGAATGGAAATGTTCTCCTGCTAAGTGGAAAGTTCCTCTTTCAAGTTCCACTAAGAAGGTCTGAGTACCTCTGCGAGACCAGCAGCACTTGGTGTTTTGATGGTTTCCATCTTCAGCCGGTGAGTTCGCATTCGGGGTGGAATCTCTGTTTGTGTGGACCATTCCTGAGGTGGGTCAGGGCTGAGAGGAGGGGGGACCCTGTGTGGACTGATGGGATTCATGGGGTCTGTGTGGAATAAAAGCAGAGATCTGAGAAAACGACCAAAGACAATCCAGACAATATTTGGTGGGAATGAAAACTACTTTGATCGCAGGTGGCGTGTTCGATACGAGCGACGTGGCTCGCCATCCAAAAACTCTCAAAAAGTGTAAAAAGTCAAGTCAGTTGCATCCAAATTGGTTTTCTGTTGCTTTCTTGCACGTCCAACTCTCCCATACTTTGAGAGAGTTGCACCTGTGCATACAACATATCTTTGATTGTAAAGTATACAGATACAGGTTGAGCAGCTGAAGCCTTTCCTGTGCCTACATCTCCCACAATGCTGTGCGGTTCTGCATATGCATATGTCTAATTTCTACAACAACTGACATTAACACAGTTACCTGATTGTGCCATAAAGTGGCATATGCCTGGAAAATACGTAACACTGTCCCTTTAATAGTGTACTATATACCGTAGTGGACTATTCTAATCAAACATTAAAAGTCGAAGCCTCTTTGACAGAACAAAAATAAATGCAGCTATGGATTTAACCCCCAGGTGAGACAGAGCTGCTGCAGGTATAAGTGGATGCTGATTTGCATCTGGATGAAGAACTGGATGCAGTGTGTTGTGTTAATGCTGTTCAGCACATGGCTGATGAAAACAAACAGCGGTAGCCTGTGCATTAAAGCCAAGCTCACTGAGGGATCCTGCGGAGGAGACGGGCCCTCTGGAGAATCCATGGAGGCTTTTCCCTTTGATGGTTGGCACTATGGAAACGTTCAGTCTGTCACCACGTCCCCCGTGGACGGCTCGTAATTACCGCAGCCTCGTGATTGGCTCGGAGCCGCTGTTCTCGTTTCGCGTTTCAGATAATGGAATTGACTCGTCTTTGGAAGTGAGGATGTTATTGATTTTGTCCTCCTTTCATTTTGCCAGCGAGTGTTTGTGCTCGGGTCTGGGAGATTAAATAAGAAATCAAACCAAAACAAAAACAGTTGGAAAAACCTGTTGGAGTTCATGCGCAGGTGTGGAAAAATGATTTCCCCCCCTTTTCAGGTTTCCTCTTGGTTTTCTTCTTTGTCACACTCAAAAAAAGGAAAGGAGACTTTAAGAAATTTCAGTTAATTTGTTACATGTAATCAGATTAAGTTTAACGTGAAAACTTAATATATTCACTTGTAAACAGTGAAGTATTATAAAAAAGCAAAAAAAGAGGAAATCCATAAGGGAAATATGTATTTTTTTTACAAAACTGTAGCTTATACGTTTGACGAACCTCAAGGGAAGCTTTCATTTGGTGCAAAATAAACCCTCAAATACTCAGATAAGTGAAGCAGCTGCCTAACACAACATGGTTTATCCTCTACAGCTCCACAGATCAACATTATTTCAGGAAACACGAGGATTACATAAACTGCACCCACAGCTTAGTGCCATCTGAAATATTCTGCCCCAATGAGCAAATCCTAAAATGCTGCTCTTCATAGCGCCACAAAAAAAAAGCCAAAGGGTGTAGCTGCAGCTGGTTGTTTACTTCCTGCCACAACTCTGCGCGCCTGGTTATGTTTTATAGACTTCTTCACGGTACGGTGAAGCCAAACAGCGATTCGCACCGAACCCTCTGGTCGGGAATTGACAACGATGCCCTCAAAGTCGCAGATGCTTAATTACAGTGATGCTATCGTTAATGAACCGAATCGTCCTTGCGAAGGGCCCTATTATAGACGACGGGGTTATTATCTTAGGACACGCTCAGAAATCCCTGCAGACTTTATGATACCCTGGTTTCCAATTACATCTGAATACTTCGAACGCAGAGGACCAGGCTGCTTGTGGCAGAGTGTGGCTCTCTGAGGCCATTTCATGGGCTATAGCTCAAACATGATAAAGGGGTTTTGGGTTAAAAGTGAGCCAAGAGAGACAGCAGGCTAAGGAAGAGGGGCTAGCAATCCGCTGCCCAGTCCGACCCCAGGCGACCCAAACCTCTTTATGCTACAGCTCCACAAACAGCATTAGCTTCTGTTCCAGGCCCCAGATAGCAAACCCACAAACACAATGCGAAAGAACCCCTTGACTTTTGGAATGTTTTTGTCTCCCTTTTCTTCACTATTTAATCATTATTCTCTTAGTAAGAGGACAATTCCTTCTATCTTTTTCCTGTCAGAAATGTCTCCACTGCTAATGCTTGATGAACTTGACAGGCGGCCAATCAGAAAGATGAGCATGAAAAACACCTGAGTTATTTGAACACTTGGACGTGATAACTCGTTTTCAAACTGACGGCACACAAACCAAACATCCCACAAACCAAACATCCCACAAACCAAGCATCCCACAAACCAAACATCCCACAAACCAAGCATCCCACAAACCAAGCATCCCACAAACCAAACATCCCACAAACCAAACATCCCACAAACCAAACATCCCACAAACCAAGCATCCCACAAACCAAACATCCCACAAACCAAACATCCCACAAACCAAACATCCCACAAACC
>CAEGAF010175742.1:0-21639 GCA_903067075.1 Micropoecilia bifurca | reverse complement strand
GGCACACCTGTGCTCAGAATGATCTCTACAGACAAAGAAACCTCAGCTTCAAGCTCCCACAGAGACACCACTGGTAGAACCTGCTCGGTGTGTCTACTCTGACCACTCAAACAAAATCATGGTGGTCTTGTATTGAAAATTGAAGTGATTTAAAGACTAAAGAAACCTGGGAAATATGGATTCCTGTAGAAGAGGGACAATATAGAAGATGGAGTAAAACAAATTAAATTGATGAAAAATAAACTTCAAACAAGAAAATCACAGTTTGCCATAGCACAAACGATTGCAGAGGAGAAGAGTAAATCAGATGCAGCTCAGGCAGACCTTACATCTTTATACCAGCTCAACCTGCACCCATTGTAAAGATCAGATGCATTTGTCTACCAAAATTTCATGGCTGTAAAAGAAACTGTCACTGATGGAGAAAAGACTGGGAAAGTCTGCAGAAGCAGGGAGAAGCAAGTGGCTCAGTTGAAGTGAAAAAATTTCAGTTGTTGGATAGTGTGGATGAAAGGATCTGTCGTGAATTGTCTACTTATGATACTGCTGCAGATATGTTCCGAGTGATGGAAAACGGGTATGGCGACAAGTCAAGCATTGCTTTAGAAATTATTGAAGAGCTTGAGAAGATTCCACCCCTGAAAGCAAACCAGCCAAGGAAGGTGATAGATCTTATTCAAGCAATTGAAAAGGCTCTAGCTGACTTAACAGAGCTAGGTAACATTGGAGCCATGAAAAACCCTCTGGTTATTAAATCGCTAGAGAGTAAACTACCTCATGTTATAAAGAGAGACTGGCTAGTTTTTATGGTTAATCCTGCCAATGAAGTTACACCAGATAATCATTTTGATAGTCTTCTCAAATTTTTAAAAACACAAGAGGAAGTTCTAGAGAAATTAGAGCAACTTGGAGTGAGTGAAAAAACATCCACGATCCACAAAAATCATGTCTGTATTGTGTGTGGAGACACAAGACATGGAGATAAAATATTCTTCTGCAAACAGTTCAAAGCAATGAATGTACCTGAAAAGCTCAATATTGTAAATATTTCACAGCTAAAGCTCACCAACACATCTATGGACTCAGTGAGATTGCTATAAAGTGCATAAAGTCATTCAACCACTGCAGCTACAAAGGTTCTTCCAAGATGTTGACCTGGAAGACCTCAAAAGACCGGATACCATTAAGCTGCTAATAAGCCACAGAGAAAGCAGACTGGCCTCTCAGAGAGTCAAAGTTGTTGGATATCTGGTCCTGTGGAACAGTCCACTCGGCATAACCGTGGGAGGAGCTCATCCGGATCTTTGTGAAGACGTCAACGTGGCAGCACACAGGTCAGAAACGCACTTTGCTCGTTCTATGCGCACTGCTGCTGTAAAGTATGAAGTTGTCTGCAGTCTCAAAGAAGTTAAAGCAGAAAGCAAAAGTACATAAGAGCAGCTTGTGAACCAAAGTGTGGTGTATGTCGCTGTGGGACATGTCAACCAAGTGGAAAAGAGATGACATTAATGGAGGAGAAAGAACTTGAAATAATTAAACAAGGTCTTACCTATATGCAAGCAGATGCACACAGTGATGCTCCCCACTGGGATGCAAAGTATCCTTGGATTGTAGAACCCACTAGTCTTCCCAATAACAGAAAAAGTGTTGTCAACTTTCTTAAGAACAGAAAAACGATTAAATAAAGAGCCTGAATGGAAAACTGTCTATGCAAACCAGGTGCATGAAATGGTGCAAAGAAAAGCGGCAATAAAGCCAAGAGAAGACACTCTAAATGGCTGGAAGGGACAAGTATGGTATGTAAACCACCAGGTGGCACCAAATCGTCATTCTGTAACCACTCCTGTGCGTTTAGTATGGAACAGCAACGATTTGAAGGCCTGAATGATATTCTGCTGAAAGGTCCTGATGTTTTAAATCCCATTCGTACTGTTCTACTCGGGGTCAGAAGGGGGCTGCATGCTGCCTTGGGAGACATCAAAAAGATGTATAACTGTGTGTGGCTAGAGAACCTGGAGAGACACCTACACACGTTCCTCTGGAGAGACGGCTCAGAAGAGATCGGTGAGTTTGCCATTACCAGAGTTAACGTTGGGGATCGACTTGCTGGATGCATTGCCCAAGTAGCGATGCGAGAGACTGCAAAACTGCCCGTGTTTGACAGCTGTAAAGAGGAGCGGAGGATCCTGGAAGAAGACTGTTTTGTTGATGACATCTTAACATCTGACAATGAACCAGAACTTTTGCACAAACACGCCAAGAAGGTGGAAGAGATCTTACAAGCTGGGGGATTCTTTTTGAAACCATGGGTCCTATCAGGTTGAAGTGGGAGGCAAAAAATGTCCTTACCTAGCAGAGACAAAATCCTTACACTCCCTAATCAGATGAAAGAGGATAAGGCTTTGGGAGTGGGATCTCTGGTGGAAGAGGATAAATTGTATGTGATGACGTCAATCAACCTCTCAAAAAGAAGGAAAAAAATGAAGGTGGGACAAAACCTAGAAGAAGAAGTGAGAGCAAATACTCCAAATCCTCTCACTAGGAGAGAACTCCTTAGCCAAGTAGCTAGTTTTTTTTTATCCCATTGGCCTAGTCATGCCCACCAAACAAAAAGGAGCCATTCTATTGAGAGAGGCTTTCCAGGAAACCAGAGCTGCAGGTAAAGCAGGTGACACGTGGGATCAACCACTTTCTGATGGGCTTAGGAATGAAGACATTGAATTGTTCCAGGAGTATGTGTGCCTGGGCCAAATTAAATTTCACAGGAGTTTAATATCAACCATTTGGATTGGAAAGCCCCTAGGAATAACGTTTTCTGACGGGAGTGATAAAAGTTATGGTGCATTTCTATACTTCAGATGGGAGACGGAGCAAGGGATCCAAGTGAGACTTGTAGAATCCAAAGCAAAACTCACTCCACTTGACCAGAAGGGAGAACCTGTAAAAGCAGGAATTTGTGGTGCAGCGTTTGCAGCTCGTCTGAGGAAGTATGTTGAAAAGCACAGCAGGATGGAAATTGGAGGCTGGTACCATCTTCTGGACAGCCAAACTGTGCTAGGAGCCATTCAGTGTGACGGCTATGGGTACCAAACTTTCTTTGCTAACAGAGTTGGTGAAATACAGAAAGCTGGGCCTGTCAGATTGGTGGATCCCAGGTGAGCTCAATGTCGCAGACATTACATCAAGAGGAGCATGTCCTGAGCACCTCCAAGAGGACTCACACTGGCAAAATGGACCAAAGGTCCTGTTGCAACCTGTTGAACAATGGCCGATAAGATCAGCGGAAGACATTGCTATGAGCGCAAAAGACAATGTTGCAAGGCTCCAAAGAAAAGCTTTCTCAGCAGTGATGACCAGAGCACAGTCTAAGCAAATTGAAGAAAAAATGTGTGATGAGGATGTGACAAAGAATCCTTTAGAAGCTACAGAGTGTAAAGAAAAGGACAGTCAGCACAAAATGTCTCTTCTTAAATTCATTGCTAAGCAACAAATTCAAGAGAGAAGATGCAGTCTTTCTAAACTGGTCAGAGTTATTGTGTGGGTGATGAGAGCTGTTGAAAACTGGAAACTCACTTTGCAAAGCCAGCAAAAGTGGCAGAAAGGTGAAAGTAAAAATTTCAACTGATGTCAAACAACCAACCATCCATCCTGGGCTTAGTGTTAAAGAGTGTGGAAATACTTTGAGGTCAATACAAACTTGGCAAAGTGATCAGTGTAAACAGTGATGAAAAGGGGACTGTAAGAGATGTGTATGTATGAACTTATCCAAGTTACCCAGTACCACTTGTGAAAGCCGGAGGACAAACAAGGAAGAAGAGGAAAAAACTTCTAATGAAGATACCTTCAACAATACTTCATACAGATGTAAGGCGCATTGTTGGGTTATTGCCAATAGAAGAACAAGAAAACTCTGCTGGGACAAGATCTGAGGAAGAGAGGTGTTGACCTCCTTGGGTTCAAAAACCAGGAGCTCAAGTGGGAGGTGTCAAGTTAAAATGGCAATCGGTGCATTTGTGAGTGCATTACTATCTCCACCCAACTGGCACACATGTCACAGTAAATCAAGCGCACCCATCCCTTCTCAGGCCCATCAGGAGCCTATAAGGTAACTTGGCACACCTGTGCTCAGAATGATCTCTACAGACAAAGAAACCTCAGCTTCAAGCTCCCACAGAGACACCACTGGTAGGAACTGAACATTAAATCATTGATCCTGCATTCAGAGGACCTAGTCGGCCTTGCTGATGAAATGGGTTAATATATTTGGAATGTAGTTTGTTTATTCACTGATAACTTAAAAGTAAATTACCATTGCCTGGTAAACTGCTTAATCAGCTCATTGTGATTTGTAATTCCTTTTTAGTTTATTTGTTTGTAGGTCTTCAACTCTGACCACTCAAACAAAATCATGGTGGTCTTGTATTGAAAATTGAAGTGATTTAAAGACAAAAGAAAAGAGAAATATAAAGATGACACTGAGATGAGTTGTTCCTGCGTCTCTTGATGGGAGCAAGACTTTTTCAAATTTGGGCAGAAGCCGAGATGGTTTGAAGAGGCCAAAAAACTTGACAATGTTCTTAATTACAAATTATTACGTTTAAAATTATGTAAATAAAAAATCAAATTCGGAGCAAAACTCCTAATTCGTTGTTTTTTTTTTTTTCATAAAATACAAATTATAATTTTGCAATTCTGTTTTGATTTCTGGGTCAACCGCTAAGGGGCGATATGATCGTCCACTTTTATTTTTTTTGAGTGTGGTTTGGATTTCAGGAGAGCAGGTTTGCAGCGAGTAGTTAACTCTGCATTCTGACTTTTGCTGGATATTAAACCGGCGTTCCCATTTTGTTCCTTGCGTCAGAATTTAAGGAGGTCTGAGGTAAAATGCAAAAGTTATTTTAGACTGCCATATCATTGTAATAACTGGCTAGGTGAAAGCTATGCTAAGCTAACCTGTTGTTTTTCAGTGTGTGTGACGGCTAACGTAACACTAGCTTCTCTCAAATTAAAACGGGTGCAATTAACTAACTATTAATACGTTGCTTCTATATGATGACGCTGTAGTCTGTTGAAAAATACGTTAGTTTACAACATTTTTTTTTCTTTCCGAGATGTTTTAAGGTGGTAAATTAGCATAAAGTTAACGTAAATGATCTAAGCTAACGTCAACACGTAGCCCTGAAATATGAGAGCGGCGTGAAATCTGAGTGTGCGCAGGGTTAAAAAGTGTGTTTGACCATACGGAGCGGACTCAAGGACACGTGAAAACTAGTCTTTCTTGCTCTGCCTCAGGGTTCCCATGCAGTAGGGACGTTTCCATCACTCTTCCCGTGTCTGACATTTCACTGTGAGCCAGCGGAGGATATTGTCATTTCTGCAGCGATGTTCAACCCACACATCCATCAGCAGCAGCAGCAGCAACAGCAGCAGCTTCACCAACACCTGCGACAGCTGCAGCAACTTTTCCAGCAGCAGCCTCCGCCTCCTCCTCCAGCGCAGCCGCCTCCCGCTCACCATGTCGGTCATCACCACCAGACTCCGCGGTAAGACCTTTAACTCGACCCCGGGGATTATGCGGGGCCTTCGGTGTGAGAAACGTGCTAACCGCTGGCGCCTTAGCCATAACTACCAAACAATGGCCACAGTAGTGCCTCCAAAACCTCAATTTACATTGCTTTGTAATTTCATCCGTAGTGATTAAAATCCTTTGATTGCAGTAGTAACCCAATCTTTTCAGGCTTTTTATATTATGTCCCATCAGTCATCTTATCACTTACCTTCCATTTCAGTTATTAGATACTTTAGTTCATGGATGTTTTATTTTACATATTGTTTAACTTGCAATTTAGTTTTAAATTTTTATTATTGTGAAGCCTAGCTCGGCCTAACATCTTTGGGGGTTTTTTTAACATGACTTACCTTGATTTATTTTTTCCCATGTTTGTCAAAATTGTTGCAAATGATCTTTCTTCAAATCAAAAAACCTAACTATTTTTTGCTCCAACAAACTGATGTGAAATGCATTGTGGAGGATCTTGGCTTTGCATTTGAACCGAACTTTTGTGTCCATGTGTTCAGTTTATAATCTACTCAGTTTTTTTTGTTTGTTTTTAGCTGATTCCAACCAAGATGTTTAATGTAAAATGAAAATTTTAAGAAACCTGGCAGAAAGAGGAAATGCATATTGTTGAATATTTACTACTTTTTTTTTTTTTTTTTTTTGCAGCGCCATTCCTGTTCCTACTCAGACGGCTCCTCCGGCCAGAATAGTCAACTTGTGCCAGACAACCCAAACGACCCTGATTGCCCCCAATCCGATGCTGCAGAGTGCCTTCCTGATGCAGCAGATGCAAGGTGCAGCTTGGATTAATCTTTATAATTCGGCGTCTTGAAATAAAGTGTCTGCTATTCAAAGTACAGCAATTTACAGGTTGCCTTTTCTGTCGTAGTTTAAAGCCATACATTACTAACGGTGTGTATCCATTTGTCTGCCCTCACGCTGTGCTTTCATCCAGGCAACATGCGGGGCTTTGGGATGGGTGGGCAGCAGTTCCGGCAGTTCTTTACCACGGGGACCAGGTCATCGCTTCTCGGCCCAGTTCCCATGGGAAGGGCCATCAAATCCCCCATCATGGGTTTCCCGGCTGCACGGCCCTTCCACCCACACACTCGCTTCTTCAACGCCACCGCTTCCTCCTCTTCCTCCATCTCTATTACAGTAATAACAAAAGAATCATTTATGAATGTTTCCGTGTCGGCGAAACTCTTGATCTGTGAATGCAGAGAGCAGCAGGGTTGGCATTTTAATGTCTTCCACAATAAAAAAAATGCTAAGCTTATTTTGACAAATTTCCGGCAAAATAAGTTTAGCATAATGCCTCATGATGTAATGGCGGTTCAATAATTTAAAATAACTACGCTGCAAGAGAACATACACAAACAATTTCCAGAATTTCAGAACTTAATATTTTTGTTTCTATTTAAGCAACATAAATGTGTAGTTTTTGTGACATTGGCAATCTATAGAAAAACTATTTAAGTACATCTTAGATTAATGGGAAGACTCTGATTAAAGATGCTTTAATATTTTACAAAATAGGTGCTTTATTTATTAAACTCCTCACCCAGAATTGGTATTAATGTTTTTCAATTGCAAAGTGAATCCAAACTTAAATTGTTAAGCAGATGTGTCGCTCCTTTTTTGAGTTGGTAAACTAATATTGTTCATAAATCAAGTATTTAAATCTACACGTGCCTTACCATGACATTTCATTTGTGCGTATTTCTCTTTAGAATATCTTCATTTGTTGAAGGAACCTTTAATAGCCAGCTGCTGACCTGTCTCTATGCGCAGGACGCTGCAGCTCGCCAGGCAGACAGGAAGAGAGACGGTGAGCAAATGTCTGCAGGAAGCACCGACAGCCTACCACCAGCAGCAGCAGCAGCCGCTAACAGTGCAGATGAAGCTACTGATGAGGCTGCAAAAGGTACATGCATGCTGCCATGGTGACGGCTTAATATGGTGTGTAAAGTGAAATGGCACAAAGCCCATGTTTAGGTGGTAAGGATGTATTTGTCTATAAATGTCTCCCTGACAGATGGTGCTGTGGGCGGAGAAACTAGCCAGACCTCTGAGGTCTGGCAGCTTGAAGAACCAGTGACAAAGCGGCAGAAGATGGAAGGGTATGCAAACTTTTTTTTTTTTAATCTCACACCTAGAAATGTTACTTGTTCATTATGTAAATAAATGTATTACCTCTGCAAATACTGAATACAGCAGGCAGGTGAAGTTGTTACTGCAAGCTTAAAGGTGGATGAATACCCTAAAACTGAATAATATCGCTGTGGATTTTGTTTCTCAGTCAATTTCATGGCTATTTCGGGTTAGTCAGACGTTTATGTATTATAGTCCTAAATGAAGTATCTACACAAATCAAAGTAACAAAATGGAAGCATTTCTAGCAGTTAAATGAGCCTGACATTGAACCAAGTCACACAACCATCATCTTGATATCCACGTGTTTATTACTGCAATCATAACGATGCAATATTTGGTGAACTATTGTGGTTTCATTCACCCTGCATCCCATTAATACATTTGACTGATTTAATTTGATCTTTAGGTCTTTGGTGCTCACGCCAAATAAGGATTTGTAGTTATAGAGACACTAAAAGAGTTTGAAAGTGATGAAGTAACAAAGCGCCAACCTAAGGTGCTCTGTATGCATCCGTCATGATATCTTTAAAATAATGACAAAATGTTCCTTCTGCTTGAAATTTAGTGTCATTTACAACCAAAGAGGTTTTTCCTCGTATAAAATGTAAACATCTCCATAGTTTTTCTCCAATTATGACAAAGGGATTGCAGTTGCCTTTTTTGTGCAGCTATTTTTCTTCTGCATTGATGAAAAATTAATTGGACACTGCTGTTTCACTGCAGTGTAAAATATAACGTGCAGGGCTTTGTGACTCATGATAAAATCTCAACATTTAAAGTTTTGTTTAATTTTTGTTTTTTTCTCAGGTCAGGGGAACCTAAAGAGCAACATGTGACTGAGTCGGTCACAACGGCTCAATCAGAGAGCATCAGCAACACAGTGGTCACCCAGTCAGAAGGTAACACCAAATGATACAAAGTCTCTTGATGCATTATATCTTGATATAATGTTATCAGCTCAAAATTTATATGTTTCTGCCTTCTGGCATTTTCCTAGACTGTGTGATTCTGGAGGAGGAATGTTTCAGCAGGGAGCCGGATAACGTGGTAATAGAGGAGAACAAAGATGACGATGTAAGAAAAGCTCAACACAAGATGAAGACGATGTAATAATATGAATTTCTGGCAGCGTGTTGAAATAGTAGCTGATGCCACACGGAGAACCGAGTTGCTACTTAGTCTGGAAAACAATAGAATTTTAGTATGGAGGAAAAAATGCAGGTCTTTCTTTTGAAACAAACTAATTGTTATCAGCTAGTATAATATTCTCTGCGTTTTCCCAAGGCCTGTGGGGTTTTGTCAGCCCCATCACCGTCTGCCGGGCCTGCTGAAGATGCCGAGCAGGTGAGTGAACCAACAGAGGAGGAAGCGCAGGACAAAGACGCCTCACTGGATTTTCCAGATAGCCAGGAGGAAGAAGCATTCGAGGGTTCAAGCAAGTTCTACTGCTACCTCTGCAGCATCACCTGCTTCAACCAGCAAGTAGGTGGAATATGCATACACACAACACCTGATTGAGATTTTTGCCAAGGAAGAAACACTCTGGAGCTGTCTTTGAAGTCGGATCTGTTCTGTCTGTAGAACTTCAGGAGTCACATGAACAGCATTTCCCACCAGCAGAGGATGATGGAGATCCAACACATGAGCAACGCCTGCCTGGTCACTCTGCTCCCTCGAGTGCAGGAGTCTCTACAGGGCGCCAGCAAAAATGGGTTAGTTTTAAATGCAGAGAAACCTTGTAGACTTTTATTTTCCTTTCATGTCATTATTACCTATTGTCTTCGTGTGATGTGTGTGTTTTTTTTTTTTTTTGTTTACGGCAGAGAGAAAAAAGCAGACCTGAAGCAGTGGTGTGCTACTTGCCACACCCACTTCACCAGTAGCATCTCGGACCACCAGCGCTCAGAGGAACACAAGGTAAATCTCAGGCAAGTAAATTTACACTGTGGATGTTGGAAAAGAGTTGGTCTAACAAGAATCTGCTGCTTCTTCTTCTTTTCTTTTTAAATGTCCGCAGCTTGCTAGTAAAACCGACCTGTCCTTCTGCCCCATCTGCCAGAAGCGCTTCAAAACCTCGCAGAACTTTATAGAGCACCTGCACTCTCAGGAGCACAAGCAGAAGGTAAGATCAAACCTACCTTTAATCGTTTTTAGGGGTAAAATCTAAGCTGTTACTTACCATGCCTACATTGTTGCAAATACTTGTTTTTGTTGGTGCTTACCAGATCAAGGAAAAAGGCTGCGAGACTTTGGCTAAGCTCACCAACATGGGCACAGACGGTTTTTCGTGTGAGCTGGAAGCACAGGAATTGGAGAAGAATGAAGGAGACCAAGGAAGCAGTGAGGTGAGATTCCTAATAATTTCAAAATCGGCAGAGATTTTGGCTCCGTCTTACTTTAGTAAGATGAACCTTTTGCTTTGACAGGATGGCTGGCCCTCCACCAAAGAGGTGGCCCTAAACGACATGACCAGCGATATGCAGCATGACCCCGA
Organism: Micropoecilia bifurca; assembly: GCA_903067075.1. Lineage (NCBI taxonomy): Eukaryota > Metazoa > Chordata > Actinopteri > Cyprinodontiformes > Poeciliidae > Micropoecilia > Micropoecilia bifurca. The sequence goes on along the minus strand of CAEGAF010175742.1, from coordinate 11,428 downwards.
CACCATCTATGGGTCCAGTTTCTTAGATCCAGTGGCAGGCTTCCTCTGCAGGCTTTGCAACAAGTTTTACCTCTTCGAATCTTCTGCTCTGCACAGCCACTGCAAGTCACTGCAGCACTTTGAGAACCTTAAGGTGCTTCCATGACCTTATTTAAGAAAGGAACAAGTGGCTGTTTAGCACCAGACGTGACCTGAATTCTTTGATATTTTTTTGGATTGTTGGGGTGAATGTTCCTCTCTATTTTGCTTCACAGAGCTACAAAGCGATGGTGGGAGAAAAAGGTGAAGACGCTCCGGTCTCAACGAAATCCATGGCAGCGGCAGACGGCCTCAGACCCGTCACAGAAGCGTCGGACTGTTCACAAGAAGATCTGCTCACTACTGACACGAGTGAAGGCCTAAACTCTACGAAATTGATTTCACTGACCGAACTGAAAACGCAGGAAGAAAATCGGCTGAAAGAGAAGGAATCGGAGGCCGCCTCGGTCTCGCTGGACTTCAACCAGCAACTCAGTCCTGAGCACGAGGAGAGTCCAGTTGCTCTGGCTGATGTCAGTAGAAAGGAGGCAGACTCTGCGCCTGCAGCTGCTGCTGGGGATTCAAACGGAGAGGAGGAAGCTCCTGCTGGCCCTGGGAAAAAGAACTGCGGGGGAAAGGAAAGAAGCGTAGGCAAACGGCGGTTGGGGAAGGCCGCAAACAGACGCTGAGTCCGAAACGCCATGTTGGAATGAAACCATGTAATGTTTTGCAACTGGGACTGTAGTCTCGGCGCTCCTTACTGTGAAGTGTAAGGTAACGACACCAAAAACCAGGAAGACTGGCTACTGGAAACGGTAGAAGACCCCTCCTCAGAGTGGGGAAGTAACGGTTCCTAAATGGAGGCTTTTGCCATCGGTTGTGAATTAGGCTCTTTTGGCTATAAAATAATAATTTGAATTTTATTTGTAAGCCATACCCTAATGTCACTGCAATCTAAAATGAGCTACAGAGAAGATCCTTGTGGTAGTTAACCAGTAGATGGCGCTATAGTACATTGTAACAAGCATTTTTGGACTCATTGCACCGAGGGTTTTATGCAGACTGAAACGGTCGGGAGAACACCATTGTTTTGCAGTTTGAAACTGGATTGTATTATTCTGAAGTCAAGTTTTTAAAAAAAAAGCATTGCTACTCGCTGTATTAACTACACATTGCTAGTTAAAGTAGGTTCAGGTTGTGCAGAAGTAGGGCTTGTAGTTTTGACTTCAAATTCCAGAGGTGAAATGTCACTTAGATTTCAGGTGAAGTGTAACAATTTTCTCAGGCCATAAAAACCGTATGAAGTCAACTGCAATAGAAGACGTACGCTGGTCCTCCCTGCTGTCCTCAGGCCGGGGGACCAGGGAGTGCACTTTCACCCTGATTGTCACATGATTGTCTAAGTCCATACCGATGGTTGAAGTGAAAACATTTTTCACCTCAAAATAGCTTTTCGTAAGCTGGAATGTGGTTGTGCATGAACGGTTCAAGTTGAGGTTGTTTTTAAAAGTGTTTAAGTTGCACTTTGGATCGAGTTGGATGGATCAGCTTCATATTTGAGATTCAGCACATTCGTGTTCCTTTCTGTTAACATTTTGTGGAACAAAAGTAGGCCACATCTGTAGCTTTTTGAAGTGGTTGTGTTTTTGTGGACACCTGAAAATCTTTGACCAAACCAGGGTTACTTTAACACAGTCAAAGGCTTCACACAGCAATCTGAATCTGAATTTAGATCATGACATTTCATGCTAAAATATTTCAGCTGATTTTAATAATCTACATTTTAACTACTGTTGAGGAAGAATTTTCTGTTTGAATTTGGAAAATCAATCTGGCTCTTTCTTCCTGTTTGGATTCCGAGTTCTCTTGGGTGGCCGCGTGCGAGCACAGAAACACAACAATGTGTGTTGACGTTGCAGAATTTAGTCCAAAATGGAACAAAGTATAAGATACAACAGAAAACTACAAAATAATAGAGACGCATTCATTGCCTGAGACCAAGAGAGGGACAGCAAAAACATTTTGCAGATCAGAGATCTTGGGCAGATCACAGATCTTGGCAAACAATCTGCTTTAACTACAGGTAAAATAAAGATCAATGGCCAGAATAAGTTATACATTTTAAAACTATAATTAGGCTATTTCAATCAAATCATGTTAAATTTTAAAACTAGCTTATTTTAAATGCATTTTCTTAACACTACCCTGACCCCCGAGACGCATTTCATTCAGTCCCAGTTGGTGTGACATTTACTCCTTATGAAGTTCCCATTGATTATTGAAGGCAACTAGGAGCATCCACAGCACAATGTAGTTTGCAGTAGTTGATTCAAGTTTTCCCCTGTTCCATTTTCCTTTTGATTTTTTTTTTTCCTGAAATGTTTGTGTAACAAGAAGTTGCTGCAAACTGTCCTCAACATTTTTGAAGTACTAGTTGCATACTGTAGGCTGCACAAGTGTGTAACTGCAAATGTTGAAATAGAGGATATGTCACTTCCCTTTTTAACTGGTTTTCTGTTCTGGAAACATTTCATCTTCCATATTAGTTTAGGATATCTAAAACCACACACAAAAAAATGATGTGTAGCAGCTTTTGTAGTCATGGTGATGAGTCTGATTGTCACATGTTGGGTTTTTCTTTATTTCTGAAGGGATAAAGATGTGCGCTGAACTTTACTCTTAGCACGTCAAACCTGAATAGTTCAGGGGAGAGAGAGAGAAATGCATAGATGGTAGTTTTGAATAAAGCTGTACGTTTCCTATGGTATTTTTATTCAGCTACTGACGAATTGAGATAAACAACCAGGGAATGTTTTTTTTAACTGCTGGAAGTTTATTGTATTTTTGGATGTTTGTTTTCTGTTTCAAAGTTATCTTAATTTATATTAAAATATCTGATAATTCCCACCATGTGTTGATGTCATTTTAATTTAAACTTGCACATGAAATGAGTTGAAGGACAGTAGACAGGTGCTGAAGAGAAATAAAATCTCTAAATCTTGGAACAAAATAGACAATTTCACACATTTATACATGTCTGTATATATATATATATATCAGTGATTCTTGAGAATGGGGACAAATTGGGTTTTAATTTTCCCATAATGTTATTTCTCAACCTTATGTATGCAAATATGACAATGTTTTGGAAATGTAAAGATGCTAAGGTACAGGCTCCCAGTTGCAACTTTTTTTAATTTACATTTTTTTAATCAACCTTACCTAGAACTTTGTCATCACCATCTGACAAAAATAAAAATTTATAATTACTCTGTTAGTGATTTTTATTCATTTTACAGACAAATGCTTCTCAAGAAACAAATTAAAACAAAGCCTGACAGAGTTGACACAGAACTGAAGGTGGTGACAAACGTGAGTAAAAATAAAAACTTGATACATGTGAAGTAATGCACTTTATTTAAAATACATTAAAATGAATTAATTGCATATTTAAGTGAGATTTGACAATTTCACTGAAAGTCAGAAAAACTGGAGTTGACATCTGACGGAGTTGACAAAAAGCCAAACTATCTCAATTTGTTATTCCTAAAGAGGCCATGTAGTTCATCAGGTCCATGAAATCTTTACATTATACCAAAATTAAGCTTTTATTTAACATTTCAAAGTTTTGTAAACTGTCAGTTATGGTGTTGAGACATCATGGTTGTATTTCTTTAATTGTTTTAAACTATTATAATGTATTGAGTTCTGCTCCTGGACAAAGGCTTTTATAGGCATCATCCACCGACTACAATGTTTAAAATAAAAGAAATATTCAGCAAATACCTGGAAAATATACATTGTTGTGCTCATGACACAGGTTAGTTTAGTCAGATATTTGAAAAAAAATATATTTTGTGTATATTTTATTCAAATTTTGTGCTTTATCCACAGGACCTGCTTTGTCCCTATTCTCAAGATTCACTGATATTTATATATATATATATATATACACATATACACACGCACAACCCTGAAGCATGGTTAATATTCTACAGGATCTAACTTGAGCTGATATCTGGATGAATCTTGGTTTGCTCCTAAGGTATTCCGAGTAGATGCAGCTTTTTAGAGCAGCAACAAATGTAGATTTTCCAAGTTTTCCAGGGGGGAAAAAAAAAAAAAACAGAATTCATTGCAACTCTAATCCACTTTGATCATCTCTGTCCTTGTCTTCACATTCATTTGATCCCGTCACTGATTTTCTTCACGTTGGTCTTGCTCGCTCGGTGAAGAAGATTCCTGCTCCACGGCGCGATGCTCCTCTGGGGTTGGAGAGCCAGTTAGCTGCGCCCTGAAATCCAGACGGGCTTGTCGGTTTGACTCCAGCAGTTCGTGCAGTTTTCCGTTAAGTGCGTCATTGCGCTCCTCCAGGTCATCAAGATAGGAGTTGATTTGATCTAGCATGTTGTTGATAGCGGCGTATTCTGTAGACAGACGGCGCAGAACAAACACTATTTATTTAAACTTTACGATGCAACCACAACTTTAGTCGATTTTAGGGTAGGTTTGTGTGAAGGACGAAAAGGAGAACATAAGTGAAGCTTCACGGCGAGAGTCTGGCATATTCAGGATCATTTTTCAAGTAGCTTGAAGGTCCACCTTAAGGACGTTTTATAACCTCCTATAAAGTTCCAGTTTTTACATTTTTCTCTAAATGTTTTAAAGCAAAATGTAGCATAGGTGGAGCAAAGTAAGAGACAAGTAATGTATTAAACATTAAATTGAGGCTCGTTGTCCGCCGAATTCCGCACTAATAAGCTAGTGTTACCTTCTTCGCCGTAATCGTCGTCGTCGTCGATGATGCCATCTTCACTGGAGATGTTTGGGTCTCCGTTTGGTCCAGACATGTTTGAAAAGCCTTCCGTCGTTAGCTTTAAAGCAGCTTTAAAGCAAAAACTATTGCTGCTAACCTTCAGCTAGCACCGTCATCAGTGGAGATTCGGAGTTGATTGGGTTAAATGTGTCTGAATTAACAAGGAGTTCGATTATTGATGTATACTCTAAGGTTGTTTAAGGATTATATCAGTTTTACAAGAAAAAAGTTAAAAAAACAAGCCCCGTATACCGAACCAACCAGCCGTCTAATATTCGTGTACCGACCCAATGAATTGTGGGAAAATAATGGGCAGGATTTCAGAACTAAACAAGAGGACTCCCTTTGAAGGAATTTTCTACTCAAGAGTTAATCAAACATATACTTGATCGTTTCCCAAAAATAGATATAGAAAACTCAGAATTACTCAAAAATTACTTGAATTCATTTACATTTATGGAAGTGATTCATTCTGTTAAAGCCAAGACACGTTTTTTTGGGGTTTTTTTTTACAATACCGTTCATAGTTTCGCAAAAAACGTAGGAGTAAACACTCTTACTTCTACTTCTGAAGCTGAGCTGCCAGGTCAGCTGACCTGAAGCTCTGCTTAAAGCCTCTTACTGTCAAGTTTTAAACATGCAAACATGTTATAAATAATTTAGTAATTAATTATTTTTTAAATATGTTATAGATATAAATACAGGTAGTGTATCGATAATTACTCAAATTTGTTAAGTTATTAGATGTTAGATTATAATTAGATTAATAAAATGCACAAATCTTTCATAAAAATACGATACAATCAAACAGTAAAATAAAATCTAGTCCGTACTGATGTGCAAACTGCTAAGTGGAATAATTTGTTCTAAGTAAAAACGAAAAATAAATAAATAAAAATAATGTGCTCTCATTACCAGCCACAACCTCGACAATATTCAAAATATCTGAGCATGGAAATAATTATAAAATAACATTGCTACTGATGGACCTCTGACATCTCATTGGTTAACTAGTATAACCCTTCAAACTAGCAAAACCAATAAGTAGTATTGGCCAAATAAAGTCATAATGCTAACATTATGACAATTAAATATTTAGAAACAAAAACATATCGACGTTTTTAAAAACCGTAATAAAATCTAATGGCATATGTATTTAAATATGTTCTCCTAAATTTAATAAACGGAATAGAAGATTGTCCTTTCTGACTTAGGTCAGTAGAGGGCGCTGACACGGAGAAACAGGGACTAACATCAAACCACGTGTCGTTAGCTTCCTGTTTGGGAGGCGGCTTCCTCACAACACGCTGGGATTTGTTTGACAGTGTTTTTCCAGAGATGGATGAATTACCTGCGGATATCAGAACATTTCTAACCGATCACCCCTTTTTCCAGCTCACCGATGGCAAAAAGGTTTACAAGAAATCCGATAAATATCACTTAAAACACACGTGCACTCGTACAACGTGATGTCGCAGCATGCTAATTTACCTGTTTAGTCAAATGCAGCTGTTTGATCGATTAATTAATGTTAGTTAAAATTTGTTTGCAGATCAAATGCACCCTAAATGGACACGAGTTGCCCTGCAGCCTGGCGGAGCTTCACTCCTTTATCCAAGGAAAGAAATATAAGAAACTGAATGCAGAAGCAGAGTTCAACTACAGCCAGTATGAGCCACACATTGTATCGAGCACCAAGCAACCGTAAGATTCCCTCTTGTTTGTGTTACTTTACTGTTTTGTGGCATGTACACGGTACTTATTTGGCATAAGCTGCACTTGGATCACATGTTCTGATCTGTCCTGCTTTTCTAGCAATCGGCTCTTCTGCAAACTGACCCTGAAACATCTCAACCGGCAGCCAGATCATGTCCTAAGACACGTCAGTGGGAAACGTTTCAAAAAAGCCCTTTCTCAATGTCAGTGCATCACTTATTTACATGCCATGGTGCTTTGCAAGAGCTGGTGGTTTTAACAAGTGTCTGCACATCATTGCACGCAGGACAAAAAGATCCACTTTGAATCATTCAGGAAGGAAGTTGAAGTTATCTGATGATGCCGAGGAGGATGTGTTTTTGCTGAAATCTATCATTCCTACTCTGCCCTTTCGAAAATATATTTTGGGCCCATTGGTGTGATTGAAAATCAAACCCTTATTAGGATATGTGTACGTGTTGCTTCCTTGTATCCCCTAAAAAAAAAAAAAACAAAGCAAATTCTAAAAACAAAAATGTAGACAGACAGACTGGACAGTTCGTATTGGAATGAGAAACTGAGCAACGGCACGGCAAATGACGGGTTTTTCTTGTGTTTGCAGATGAGGAGTGTACGCGGCAGGGAATCGAGTTCGTTCCAGCCAGACTGAAACGGAAGAAGCCCAAAAACACAGGAGAAGAAACGAGTCGGCCCTCAAAAAGACGAGCTAACGGCACGTGGGAGCCTTCATCCAGCGAGGGAGAACACAGCGACTCAGAAGACAGCATGAGCGACCTCTACCCATGTCAGTACATGCAGGTGCATTTATTGGCACAAGATGGTGTTTGGCTGCAGCAGCATAACTGTTCCCTGAATATCAACACTTTTAAGAATATTTATCTGTTGATGGGAAAAGCTAATGCTGAGAAATAATTGATCAAAAAAGTAGTGGCACAAATTTTTTTGGAATCCCTGGATTTTTGAGCTCTTGATCTTGGCCTGTTGCAGTTAATTTTGTTTCCTTTTAGTGAAGTTCATGAAATGTTTCATTTAAATCTCCTGGCAGTGGGCAATGGATTGAAGGAAACAGAAGAAAATGAGAAAATGGATCAAGAATAATTTCTGCACCAACATTTTGTTTAAATATATATTTTGCATTAGAAGTTGGTATTATGTTGTGCTTAAGCTCAAAAAATGTGAATGCAAATCAGTTTAATTTGCTCTCGTGTTCCCACAGCTTCCATGTTCTCGTTAAACAATCCCGAGGTAGAGAGCACAGCAGGTGGAGAAAATAAAGAGGAGGAGCATGACTTTCAAACAGATGAAGACGAGGAAATGGAAGTCGACACACAGGTGGTGCAGAAGCGCAAGAAGGTTTGTAAATGCATCTCTCGACATTTTGTATCAGTTAGTCAAGCTTTATTATTAAGAACCTTTTCGTAGATCCAGGTCAGAGAAAGTGAAATCCAAAGGACAGACACAAAATCACGAGAGAGATGCTTTAAGAACAATTATAGTAAACAAACTGTTAAAGTGCCAAATGTGGCTTAGTTGTTTATCTTACCAGAAATTAATTGTTTTTTCATTTGTACATGTTGTAGGTCCAAGGCGGTGGTTTCCAGAAGAAATTCAGAAATAACCGGTGGAAATCTAGAAACAAGAAACACAAAAAAGCCCAAAATGGAAAGTAACTTGTGAAAACACAAACATACTGTTTTGTTTTTTTCATAGCTGGGTAACTGTCAGGAGGCAACACTGACATCCAGTTAGAATGTGTATTTAAACCAGCCTGAACTCTGTACATCCAGGATGCAAGTGACTTTTGGAAAATGCTTTATGTTTCTGAAGTCATGATGTTCAGCAAAGCTGGTTTTTATGACATAAAATGATTTTTCTTGGGTCAGTTGGAGTTCTTTGTGATTTCTAATCTGATGCATTGTAAATAAATACAGCATAGTTTAGACTGTGCCATGTTTTATTTGTTTTTGTATGTTTTGTCCTGTCGTTGCAGCTACCTAACTTCATGCAACGCGTCTTATGAATGTAACACATTCAAATTAAGCATTTTTATAGACTTATTTCTGACTTCGCATTATGCAAACACAGTGGCTTCAAACTCTCATCCACAGGACAAACTGCCCTCCGTGTTTCCCTAATGTCACACTCCTAATTTAAACGATGGGGTCACTATCACGGCACTGCTCAACTCGATTCCTAAGTTTAAGTATATTGTTTTAATGAGGGATTGTAGGATAGGATAGGAGATGCTAAAGCTACTACCAGTCTGTGGCGGTGAAAACAGCTGACTTAAAAAAAGCAGCACTCTCAATAATATGTTCCTTACCCTCAGATGGAACTCAAATTTTTCAGTGTAATTTAATTAATCAAATTAAGAGTGAAATGCATATAAAGATGCATTACATGCAATATTTAATTGTCTTCTGTTTTGATGATTATACCTTGAAGTTGATGAAAACCAAACTTCAGTGTTTACTCAAAAAATGGAGAGACAGCAGGCGCAAATTGTGACACCGCACCTACTAATGTCACTTCCGGTGGCAGGTGTCATTATGCGCCACAGGTGCCACTGTTTTCGGGGATAGCGGTCAGTGTTGCCACTGACCTTAGCACTGACACCTGCGTTTATGCACCGCCATAAAGCTAGTCGGCTCTGCGTCCAGCCGGCCCAGCACACAATATACAAGTAGCTCAAGACATTATGGTACACCCATTTACGTGGTGCTTTCATAATAAAAGCACACATCCGGCAAATGTTTGATCCACTGCAAATAGGTTTCCAGCCGCTGTAGTAGCAAAAATAAATAATATATCAGAAGCAATTGGGGACATTATGCAATGCTTAAAAGCTCTCCTTTTCCAGTGATTTCTCTCACTTATGGGTGGAAGAGGGACAACTTTAGAACAAAACCAGAAAGTGGCAACAAGATCTGATGTATAATTTCAAAATAACACACTATCAAAAAAGTCCTTTGTATCTTTTCCCCCTAAGATGCCGTGCCCATTGCTGAGAAACTCTGTTTCCAGGGACCTCTCTCACTTATGGGTGACAGAGGAAGACCTCTAGAACACAATCAGTAAACGTCAACCAGATGTGATGTATAATTTCAACAATAAAAACCTGATGAAAAATCACATTTTTACTTTTTCCCCACTAATTTGCCATGCTCATTGCTGAGAAACTCTTGTTTCCAATGACTTCTCTCACTTCTGGATGACAGAGGGAGACCTCTAGAAGACAACCAGAAAATACATGTGATGTATAATTTCAAAATAAAAGCCTTTTAAAATTTGACATTTTAACTTTTCTATTCAAAAGTAAGTAGAAAATGTAGTGAAGAGCTGCCTCACTCTGGGTTTAACTCAATCATTTATATACAAATGTTTATGTGTTATATCCATTTCTATCTATCTATCCATGTATCTATCCATCTTTCTATCGCTATATATAAATACTACTTGTATACAAACCAGTTTCCAGAAAAAGTTAGGATAACAAACAGCTGGAAGACCAATTAACAGTAATTAGGTCAATTGACATGATTGGGTATAAAAAGAGCTTCTTAGAGTGTCAGTGTCTCGCTGAAACCAAGATGGTGAGAAGATCACCAATACCACCATTGTTGCTCAGAAAGATAGTGCAGCAACACCAGAATGGTGTTACCCAGCGTAAAATAGCAAAGACTTTTACATCATCATCAACCGTGCATAACATCATCAAAAGATGCAGAAAATTTGGAACAATCGCTGAGCATAAGGGTCAAGGCCGTAAAACTACTGGATGCTCGTGATCTCCGGGCCATTAAACGTCACTGCACAAGGAATGTCGCTGTCAAGGAAATAACAGCATGGGCTCAGGAATACTTCCAGAAAGCATCGTCAGTGATCACAATCCACCGTGCCATCTGCCGCTGCCAGCTGAAGCTCTACAGTGCAAAGAGGAAGCCATTTCTAAGCAAGTCCACAAACTCAGTTGTTTGCACAGTGCCAAGAGTTATGCAGTCGCTGCCCGCCCCGTGGCGGGCTGACATCATTCATGTAAAAGGCTTCAGTATAAGAAAAGACAGCATGAGGAGTGTGCATTTCAAGTCCTGTTGGACACCAGAGATCTCAAACTTGATAAAATTAGTGGTTTTATGTTTTTTGTTTCATATTTACTTCCAAATAAAACCAGAAATATGATCGATCATGTCCGCCATATTGTTTTGCAAATGTACTGCGCTATCCAGGGATGTTTTATGACCAAAACTGAATGAATGCAACATGAAGTCCATTTTTCCCGATTTTCTCAAACATAGTACATTTCTGAAGCAACCAATCAGAAAGCATTTTTCGGCCATTTTGTTTGAGCTCGTAACGGGAAATTTCTATGCAGACCTCGGCTGACAGCCATTTTGTAAATAGTTGAAAGGGTTTGGGGGACGGAGGAGGAAATTAATTTGTGATGGAAACATCGTAAGACATTTTGCATATAGTTGTAAAAAAAAACATGAGTCTTGTGGTGTTGGAGAGAATTTGTAATGGAGATATTGTGACACATTTATAAATTGTTGTAAAAATGTGCCTGGGAATATGCATACTAATTAGCTTTAGGCTACGTTTGTACACAAGTTCTTAATATTTACAATAGAAAATTTCATTTTGGGCTGTAAAAATAGTAATTCAACATTTTTGTGAAATTCATAGTAAAAATATATATTAAAAAATTATACTTGGATTTTGATTTTTTGTGTTTATTTGGTCCAATGTGATAATGCATTTTGTCAAAATGAAACAAATACTGTAAAATCATGAAGCTTAGGTGGTGCTGAAAATAATGATACCAAATAAGGCAAGGTAAATAGTTTTTATGGTGAAAATATAAGGGTAAATTCAAAATTA
>CAEGAF010175733.1:0-35039 GCA_903067075.1 Micropoecilia bifurca | reverse complement strand
TTCTCCTCTCAAAACCCCCTCCCCCACCCTCCAAGACTTTCTTGCTCTCGCGTGTTTGGGGGCGGGCGGGGCGGGCGGGGGGCGGGGGCGGCGGGGCGCCGCCCCCCCCCCATCGAGTGAAGTTCTCTTGCAAGCATTGTTTCACAAACTGGACATGGCAGTTTATATTGCAGCGGACTCCCACTAACCGAATCAAAAGGTCAAAGAGGGCCAGCGCATGAGGCAGAGCACAGCAGGCCTGTGTTTATGGCAGGGCTGATAGAGCACAGCTTGAATGATAAAGACTCCCTGTCCACACATCTTCTATTACAAAAAAATATATATCTGATTTAAAAAGACTTCTGGTCACCTCAGGTTTCACACCAGTGGACTTCGTAGAACCATGTTTTACTGCAACAGAAGCTGCAGGTCAAGTCTACACCAGATATCCACATTGCTTTGCAGTCAACATGTTTCAACTCTGGATGGCAAAAAAGTTATGTGTAATTGTGATGTGAACGTAGAAAGATAATTAAATTAGATGTTTTTAGCCAATTTTTTTTAACAATGAAACTGATAACTTTGGTGTGTTGTTTCACTTTTTCTCTAATCTCTCAAATGAAACCCAGTGAAACTGTCTACATAGGTCCATTAGTATGTTCTTGAGGATGTTTTCATACCTGGTAAACTCGGTTAGATTGGGAACCAAAATTGCAACATTTGTTCCATTTTCAGCTGGTGCTTTCACAATGCACGGTCCGCCATGGACCGCTCCGTCCCTGAGGTGTGACGACTGTCAGCCATGCTGAAAACCGTCACCATGGCTGCAGAAAAGTTCCTCTTGTCGTTTTTAACCATTTTCTTCTTCTGTCTTCATACCAAGAAGCCTTCAACTTCACATCTCAATGGTTTTCCTCCATTACCTTAACATATTCTTAAAAACCCTTTTTTACTCTTCACTTTTCTATATTTTATCATTAGTACTGTCTGCATGTTAACTTAGTCCGATATGCATGTTTTTCTTTTTTTATTCAGGATTAGGACTGAAGAGTACATTTATAGAGTAATGATCCAAACTACTGAAAACCTGTTCACCTCCTCATCAGTGGTGGCGCTGCACCAAGAACCACTTAATGAAATGACATAAAAACCCCTGAAGAAAACATGAGCGCAATTTCCTTCTTCCCAAAATAAAAATGGAGGGCCGTCAGATTCTAGCCGTTGTAGGATTTTTCTTTTGCTGCTGGTAAAAGATCATTTCTCCTGCTAGCTCCAGACTTTTGTGTTAGTTTTGTTTGTACTTACCCATAATTCCCAGCACTCTAGTTTGCTTCCTGCTTTCAGAGACGTCTCTGGGCTACTTGCATTTAAACCGCCCTAGAGGCACTTCAACTGGACGGAGATCTAGGTTAGTAGGTGAACCAAAGATTGATTTTACATTCACACCTCCCCAAATAAACCAGACTTTCTGGGCACACAAACTAAACATTGATTAAAGAGGCATCATGAAGACCAAGGAACACAGAGTAAGTTGTGCAAGCAAAAAAGTTAATTTAGAAAACATCAGATTGGCGCATCTCACTGAGCGCCACTCAACCCATCATCTGAAAATGGAAGAGTGTGGAACAAACACAAACCTATCAAGACCTGGCCGTTCGCCTAGGCCACCTGTCAAGCCTGGCAAGAAGAGCGCTGATCAGGAAAGCAGCCAAATCGCCTGTGTTGACTTTGGAAAGGCAGAGATCCACAGTTCAGGTGAGTGAGCCTGTTGATAGGAAAGTATTATGCTATTCACAAAACCAACCGTTAAGGCAGAGTGGCAAGACAAAACTCTTTAAACCTTAAGAGACAAATCGCTCAGGTCAGATGAGACCAATATGTTACTTTTTGGATTTATGTAAAACACTGTGTGACAGAAAACCAACATCCTTAACACACTTTCTCCACACTGTATCCATGGTGATAGCAGCATCAAGCTAGGCACATGCTGTTCTTCAGCAGGGAGTGGAAACCTGGCAAGGGTTAATGAGAAGATGGAAGCAGCTAAAGAAGGGGCAAAACTAAACAATGGCCTGTTAAAGGGTGCAAAAGACCAAAGATCAAAGGTGAAGGTTCAACTTTTAAGAGAACAATAAACCTGGACACACCAGATGAGATAAAATAGTTCAGTTCGCATTACATTTGAAGTTCATGACTGTGGATCTACAGATTCCTTCAATACATTACAGTTCGCAGAGATTCACTATTCTGTGTTATTGGGCTAAATAAATACAGAAGACGTTCAGCTCGAAGTGAAGTGAAAAGTGGTTTGGACTCAGGGTGGTTGAATACAAATGGATCCACAGGTTTCAGACTTTTATTGGTAAAAAAAAAATCGACTGCAGTTTGTGGTTGTAGCAAAAAAAAACATTAAAGCAATATGAGTTTTACATTTGGAGAATATTCACAGTATTTTGTTCAGAATCCTGATTTAATTCATATCAGTATTTTTGGGTTCGGGGTTCACCTCTGATGGAGCGACTTAAGCTGTTGCTTTGAAGCACAGAGTTGTGTGAACACGTCCCCAAACTCAGCTAAGTAAAAAAAATCCCCACCTGATTCCTCTCATCTGCATTCACTCACATGGTGTTGACTGCTTCGTTATCGGTTTATTGTTTTTGGCCGGACTCCGGGGTTATCGAGCGAGAAACCAGGCCGGCGTCCAAGAAGACGATCTGTCGAGGCCGAATTTGGCCCGGGCCATATGTCACAACCAGACAAGCTCTGCAGGTGACTCAATGTAGGCTTTTTATTTATTTAAAGACCACATGAAAGAGTAATGAACTCCCAATTCAAAAAAACACAAAAAAACTCAAAGCCAAACCGTCTGCCATTAAATCTTTTTTTTTTTGTTAAAATATAGTCCCCCGCTGGCAGATGTCTGTCCTGAACAGATCGTTTGCGCTCGCTTTATAGGGCAGCGTATTGTTTCTAGGCAGATGTATTACCAAGGTGATCTGGGCAATTATTGCCAAGTTAAAATAGGCGAGGAGGTAAGGGGCCATTCGGTTCCGTAACGCCGTTCCATTTCCAATTCTCCTGCTCCAGTCCTGAATATGCCACGGAGAAATAATTGAGACCTCAGTTGCTGTTTCACCTTGAAGTAACCAGTCTGAAAATAATTTGGCTGCCGCCTGCTCGCCTCAAGGACAGCGGGCTGCTGAAATTTGATGGGGTAGCTGAGACAGGTGCCGCTATGAGATAGACGATGTGATCTGATGAAAACAGCACAGCCGGGCTGCTGCTGCCATTTGTCAGCATTGTTCCAAGATATCTGCAGGTGAGTATGGGTTTCATTTTTCATTATTTTCTCCATCTACCTTCTGATATTGTGTTGGGTTTTTTTTCTTCTTCTTTTTTTTATTTCAATGGAGGCCTTCCATCATTTTAACTCCGTGATGGTAAAGTCTCGTCGTAATGTCGCCCAAACACAATGACGACAGATAACGTGTTGCAGGAGCGCGATCAGGAACGTTGGAACATGTGTTGCGAGTCATTAGACCGATTGGACTCGGCCAGTGGTCTGAGCCTTTACAGCCTTCATTTTCTGTTTCACACATGCAGATTTAAAGAAAGCACAGATTGGAGAAGTTTTAGAAGTGTAGAAATTTTAATTAGACAATATTAGTGAGAAAAGAAAATCAGAGGTGTGACATAATGCATATTTTGGTGCCGATCTGATACCGAGTGAACACAAGGTATTTATTGGTATCCATACTGGTGATGCCAATACTGATATGTTTCATGATTTAGGTTTGATATGTCAAACTTTTGACCCTTGGATGATTTTTTTTTCTATGAATTAGTGTCTGAAGAGCCAGAATGGAATGTGGACAAAGTGTTAAAAGTGTCTGAAAAAATACATCATATCCAACAGAAACAAAGAAGACAAACCTGTATGGATTCGTAACTAAAACAAAGTTGAGATCATTTATCATCTGAGAGCAAATAAAAATAGGAAAACCAATTTTTAAGGTAGAATTGAGAAACTACTATTAACAAATATAATCAAATATCAAAAGAGAACCTAAAACTAAAGTATCGACCTGATACTGATACCGACTTGATATCAATATTTTCTACATTTTGGATGGATTTAGCCACCTCTACCACCAATACAGTCTTCCACCCTTGCATTCATCTTGGAAATGTTTAAATGTTTTTACGCAAAACAATTTCAATTGCTTGGCATAAAAAATATTTAAGTAAAGTTGCTCTCAAAAATTCAATCCTCAGAGAATTACGTCTGTAGTCTTTCTTTTTTTTTTTTTTGCTCTTTTAATCAAGTGAAAGTTTTCTCAAATGCTTCTTTTAAAATTAGGAGTATCTATAAAACTGTAAGACTCCGCAAGTCATGCTCAGGTTAGACTACATCCTTTGGAAGTCGTCTCCCATCAGTGAAAATAAATAATGCACAGATAATTCTAGGTAAGTTTATTTCATCTTTAAAAAGTTCACTTAAAGTGCTTCCATCCTCGATGCCAGGGATACTAATTATAAACGTTTCCTTCAAAAACACAAATGAAAATGAACCAGATCAGTGGTACAATCAACTTTCTGCTCTTTCAAGCATCTAAAATAATTAAAATATCCTAAAGCGCAGCTTCCTGAGACAGAAGCAACATTTCTGCAGAGGTAATAATGGGGCAATTTCAAAAGGCTTATTTTAAATTCTGACATTCGAAAAGAGAACTATTAAAGAAGACTTACCAACACAAAAAAGGACTGTGATCCATCCAGCTGTTCTCCAAGACACTTATCCTGTGAAGTAAAATAGAGTAGATGTCAGGAAAGCAGCTGAACGCCTCAGAAATGACTTTCTTTTTGCAGAGCCTCGAGGATGAACAATGCAACAATGGCGAGGCGCCACGTTGCTGCAGAGATATTACGAATCTAAACTGTTTTGACTTCTTCAATAGTCTCACTGCAGGAGCCCACAGATGATTCTTCTTCTCATTCAGTGAGACAGAATCTCCCAGCTTTAGTCAGTGTTCAAATATTCAAAAAGGAGTCATGAGTAAAAAAAAAAAAAAGAAAAAGAAAGACGGGGGTGAGAAAATCCTTGCTTCTCCCACGTTACACTGCAGAGAAAAGCCCTGGATATGCCTCGGCTGTCTGACAAAATACAATGTTAGAAAATCCTGTTTTTGTTCTTTTCAGACTTTTACTTTTTTTTGCATTAGATTCTGTCTGCAAACAGGGGGGAGAAAGATTTATCATATGCAGATGCAGGTGGGAAAGGTAATTTGTTTGGTTGCTCAATTTGAAAAGCGAAACAAAGATTTATTAGCTATGGAGGGGATTGTGTTTCCAGTTTTTATTTCTGTTAATTGTGGTGATTATGGCTGTTAGCTCAAGAAAACCCAAAATTTAGCTTCTCAGAAAATGTAAATATTACAGTAGATCACATAGCTGGGCATCGTACATTATTTGTACTGTTAAAAATATTGTTAGTTTATCTTCAGATTGTCTGAGTATCTGATTTGTTTTACTTTTCATTAGCTTTAAGCCACAGTCATTGAAAATAACAGGAGTACGTGATGATATGTGTTACTCTCTCTGGTCCCACACTGGTCGTCTTCTGATCCAGTGATTTCAGTCGCCTAACCTGCCGTTAAACGTGCAACACAAATGCAGCATCCTTGTCATCAATTAACTGAACAGATATTATTTGGAAGGGGTATAAATTGTGGCATGGAGTAAAATTAGACATAAATATGCATAATGTGGTACATATTTGGACAAGACAAGTGGGGGTAAGTTTTAACGATTTTTTTCATCTTAATCTGAACTGGATATGAAAATTTTGGTTTTTTATGTTTTTTATGATTTGTTTTCTTTATTTTTTTTCCTTGCCATTTTACATGTTCAAAATAAATAAAGGTTTTATTTCATTCATTGGCAGAAATGAAAACATTTGAAGCCTGCAGTTTGGATTGTCAGGAAGTGGAAAACAGATGTTACAGGCTTGAACAGACTGCAGTGTTTTTGAAGCGTCAGCCACAAAAATAAATGATTTGCTGAAACATTCACTTCCAACATCAGTTTTTTGTGAGGATGTGTGTGTCCAAACCCAGACCTTGTACACCAGCAATAAACCGTGGTTCACCTCACATCTCAGGCATCTGAAGCAGCCAGGAAGAACTGACCAAAGAGATCTGAGCAGCTAAAAGAATCTACAGTGAGAAGCCGAAACCCTTCTTCACAGCAGATGACCTGACATTGTAGTCGGAATGATCTGAAAAAACACTAACTACAAGCGCCCATCCCTCCATCCTCGCCTGGCAGACAACCATAGCAGCTTCTGCTGCAGGTTTGAAAAGCAGCCGTTCACACCTCCCACCAACGCATCCGCATCTCACTCTAAAACACAAAAGCTCCCCGTGCAACAACCGCCCTCAGACCCCCTACTGGGAATGTTTGAGGGAGATGTAAGTAGCCTCTTTTATTATCAGATGACCAAAAAAACTTTGGCACCTGACAAGAGCGTGTACTGACCTGGCCCTCCATGTTTAGCTAGGCTACGTTTACATGAGACCACTGTCTGGAATCTCTCTGTATTTTTGGATCCCGATTTGTTAAATGTGTCGCTGAAACGTGCATTCACTTTTGACCCTTAGCTTCCACTTCATCGTAAAGAGTAACTCGTATCCCATGAACAAAGAGCTCATGTAATCCATTTAATAAATTTGTGCTAACCTGAACAGATTTAAACGGTTATGTATTATGTATTTTCCAGGCGTATAGTGCCATTTTACAGCATAATCAAGCAACTGCAATAGCTTCAGTTGCTATAAAAACTCTATATAAAATATAACTTCAAAGAAATTCAACTTCTTTTTATGTACTATGGTTTAACTGAAGAGCCTTACTTTGACTTTGTTTACACAAGAGTGTTGGTATTTCCGATGTTGAGTGGGGAAAAGTTTCACGTTTAAACAAGACAACCGGCACCATGACACCTTGAATCTGCTGTAGTTGTCATGCCAGGGCACTGGATGGTGCTGTGATTTTAGCATGTCTGTTGTAACAAGCATGTCACTCCTAGCTTCCCTGCTACCAAGCTGAAAAAAGAGAGGGGAGCTCCAACTTTGAAAAATTTAGTTAATTTGTAACATATAATCAAATTAAGTTGATCAAACTTACTTTATTTACGCTTACTTAATATGGCAAGATAACAAACTTGATGTATTTACTTGTATAAACTTAATGTGATTAAATGTAACAAATTTAATCAATATGTGTAATTTCTGTTTTTTCTTTTTCAGTTTAGCGAGAAAGTCGAGCGCCCACTTCAGTATGAGATATATTTGCTCTAATTCATAGGCAAATCAGTTAAAAAAGATATGGATACAACAAATATTAAAAAAAAATTCATATTGAAAATGTATTCACTTGAAGTTGAAGTCAAAATCTTTGTGTTCATAAATTTGGCAAATAAAGCTAATTTTGAATAGTGCGCTCAAACGGTGAGTTGTGTGTGAGGATGTCATTAAAAGAAGGTTGAAATGATGGTGTCTACATCAGCTCAGCCACTCAGGCAAGACAACTCTTTGTAAATAAGAGCACTTGGTCCAGACTGACTTCTTTCCCTTCCAGGGGTATAAGAAATGTTATCTAAATAAACCTCTTGTACTCAACAAGAGCATTTACACAAGAGGAAATAAAACCACTGCTGAGATTTCAAGGGAAACATAAAAGCAGCTTTAGCAGGTTGTTTTCTGGAAGCTGCACAAACACAATAGAAGCCTCTCAGCACTGTGTTGACTCAGTACAGTTCGAGGAAAAAGTAACAGTTTTTTTTTATACTAAGAAAAGACAGCGCTACATGTGAAACTCACCTTGGGGGCATTTCCTTCAATCAGCTGCTCGTCACATGGATTTCCTTTCAGGGTTTTCATCTGCAATATTCATGTAATTCAGGAAGCTATTTGCAGCTTTCTGCGCATCGTAACAAAGACGTGTGTATTTATTATGTTGATGGCTGACGTTGCACTTTATGTAGCGGTATATATAATTTTTTTCCCCTTTCAACTGATTTCAATAGTAGCTAGTTATATTCACTTTCAATTCTGAAATTGATGCCTATGTAAAAACAAACGAAAAAACATAAGAGCTTAAAAGAAAAGGGAGTCAATCACAAGGCCGTAATTGGAGAATGCAACTAGAACTTAGCAACGTGTTACTCCCAGCATTGATAAATAAGGCAATTAATAATATAATATGTAAAGAGAGTGAATAGAGTTCATGCGGAAAATTAAATTCAAACAAAATGCTGCTTGGAGACTCAAATTACCAGCACCCTGTCCAGAGATTTAAAAGCTGTTCTGCCTGTAAGTTGTTGCATTCAAAACAGCTACTTTGTGATCAAAGTTGCATAACAAAACTCTGAATTTCTGGAAACATTCAGTTACTGAAGATATGATTGATTCAAATTATGTAAATTAACTAAAATTACAAGTATTTTATCAAGACAGAAAACAGTTTATCGCAAACACCCAAATAGCTCAATTTCACCAAGCGCCTGTTTTGCAAGTTGGATTATTACTTTTAGGTGCCATGGTAAGTGCTTGTGTTTAGCCAATTTGGTGAATACTTGACCTTTTAAACACAAACTCCCTCCAAATACAGCTTGTACAAAAAAAATTCAAGTCAGGACTTGGTTAGTCAGTTTTATTAAGAGGTAAATAGAAGTCTTTTCACCTTTCACTTTACAACAACTTTCATACTGATTAGGTGAAAGGCAACCTCATCTTGGAATTTGTTCAACAAAAAGTTGTTTGGTGCTGTTGCCCCTACGATTAGTAGTTTCCAATGCTGTTTATTTACTGACTTTTCATATTTTTATTGAAATTAGAGGATTTGGAGTTTAACTGATTAAACCTTAAACAAATATCACCCGTACTTGTGAATTAATAAATTGCGTGTTATTTTAATGTAGAAAACATTCCCTGTTCCTAATGACATCCACTACATAAAGAGATCTAATCTGCTGCTGCGTTCTCTTTAGACTTCATTAGGTTCAACTGAGTCGGCTCAGTTGAGTGTCAATGAGTGTTTTCACATCTGCAATAAAAACTACATGAGCCAAAAAGTTCTGAAAAAAGCAGAAGCCGACTAGTGATGCTGAACATCACAGCACATTTGAATTTATTAACTTTGTTAATACTTCAAAATCTGAGGTATTCCTCTTCAGCCTGCTTGGTAGTCGTATAATTTGTGCCTTTCAGTTTAGATTTCATGAACTTTGTAAATTTATTGTAAGACACACTAGCTGTGCTTCCATTAACTGTAGCATTGCACAAATAAAAATAAATCTGCTTGGTGGAAACAGAAACACGCAAATTTTGAAAAAAACAAAAATAAATTTGGTAAAAACTTCTTGGGCCAGGATGAGGGATTTTTTTTGGCCATAACAAAATAGATGCGTTTCACAAAACTGCAATGGAAACATTTTTCGCCTCAAGTCACATGATCAACAACCAGCTATTACTACTGGTGAAAATGACTTCCTGTTTACATCTAATTGCACAGACAAGTTTATTTACACGTGATTTTAATTTCCTCTATTCAATGGAAACACAGCAATCGCAAAATGTATTTTACTTTATTTATTTTTTATATTAGCAGAATACTGACAACGATTTACGTACATTTGTAATGGAAATGTTAAGTAGCTAAGTCATGGCAAACAATACTTTCTTTTTTGTTTTATCCTGGGACAGCAATAATTCAAACAAGAGCCACAGTACAATTTACTTTTCTTGTATGACTGGAACCTAAACCTTTTGCTTTCCACATTTATTATTTACACACTCCTTTATCAGAATAAAATACCTCTTCATGCTGCACTGTTTTTATAGATTGGCGTTTGGTTTTTGTCCTTGCTCTCTGCATTTCTAACTCTGCTCCACAGTGCCAAGGATGTGCAAGACGTTTGACTCAGCATTCCAGAACAATAGAGGCCGTTAGGTAGGAAGAAGCTGTTCGTATCCCGTTTTCCTTGTTCTGACAAGTTGTGTGACACATCCGACTGCTGGAACCAAGAGCTCCTGGGGTGAATTTACATGAGGACTTCCTTCTTGACACATTAAAGAGCAACTCAAGCAACTTGAGTCCTGTGATCTCTGCAGCTAAGACACTAGCTGCGTATAAGCAGAGAGCTTTAGTGTGCAGCTTGGCAGTGCAACAACAGCAGCACACGCATGTAGCTGAGATCAAACTGGTTTGACAAAAAGAAATAAGTGATGATGTCACTGCCCTAGTAAGTGCAAATTAGAGCGAGGAAGTTGCAGACACAGAAGCCCGGAAGGATTTCTGACTGCTCTAAAAAAGAAATAATAATTATGGAAGAAGGATCCAGATTGAAATAAAGAAACACTAGAGCAGGCATGTAGCAAAAAGGTCCCATAAGAAAATAAAGGTTTTCTAAAGGAATTACTGAGATAATAGCTTTTATGTGAAATGTAAGTACACTGTTGATGCCATTTTAAAATACAGGGGGGTTTTGTATCACTGTTTCTCTTTTCTTTTCTTGTTTTGTCTTATTAACACCAGACATTTTGCATGTGTGAATAACTCTAAAAGCCAAAAAACCTATTCTTCTACTTGCTATGCGTAGCCGCGCTGCTGGTAGAACAGTCCCATTAACACAATTAAAGCTGGAGATGTAGAATTATTAATTTTGTGTATTGCGCTACAGCAATGGGAAAACAATGCAGAAAAACTGTTGCAGATTAACTCAAAACCCCTTGTATTTTTATCTTAACCCGGGAAAGTTACACGCAGATCAGTTACCGTAGCTACCGAGTGACCACACCTCCACCAGGATTGAACACCAAAAAACACCCAAACATTTCCCACACAAAGAACAGAACATTCAGTCCGCTACAGTTTTGTTTTCAGGCTTAATGTTTATTTTGCAATTAATAAGTAATAATTGCAAGAGTAACAGCTGTATAAACACAGATGTGGTTGATTAAATAAATTAAACACCTGCTTTACTGATATGTCAGAAATTTGGTGTGTGTTAAGGTTTTCAAAGTCAAGCTAGCATATCTGACCTACTTTCCTCTCCCCACTATTTTTTTTAATTAAAACTTTTTCTTAACCTGTGAAATGTGATACCCTTGTACCTTATTGTTATAGTTTTGACCAAAAGCACTGCGTCCCTTTTTTGTTTATATGTCAAGTGTACATTTAAGATTCACCTTAAATGTGTCCTTAAACGACAGTCAAGAAGCAAATTTTTCCCCTCCTTTTTATCTAGCTTCACCAAAGTTAACCCTTTTATTCCTGATTTTATTTATGAATTGATTTGAAGAAAATGATTGTTTTTTTGCTTTCAAACTAACTTGAAATTAAGTGAAGATTCCTATTGCTGAATATAGCGCAGGCAAAATATATTTTTAATATGCAATTTAGCAATATTCTGAGAATAATTTTCATGTTTTCATAACATGTAAGGGGGAAATCATCATAATTAATCAAAACTGCAGATGGGACTGGAGATGGAAATTAGCCACCTGGCTATAATCTGATGTATCCACATGTAAACATTAATTAATATGCATTGCGCCATTTAAAAAAAAAAACCTGAAGTGAAGACCTTTAATCATCCATCTGTGTGTAATCAGTCTACTTCACTTGGTTACAACATTCCTGAAATACAAGAAATCCAATAATATTCTGATTTATTCCATGGATCTGTATGTAAACTAAAATTGAAGAAAGTCACACTTTCTCTCTTTCTAGTATTTAGCAAACGGAAATAACTTTGGTAACCCTAACTAACCTAAAAGCGTATATTTGGTTTGATTTAATGCCGGCAAGTGAACATTGAACCATCACATTCCGACAGCACATTCACATTCAAGAAACAACAGAAATGTGTCATGGAACATCTGTCAGCAGATGAGAAGGTTTTCTTTACAGTGAAACCTCACACATGACACAATATCAATGGCTTTCAGTAAAACATTCAAAGGAATGACATTGAGTTTTTTCAGATCAAAGTCTAGCTGACATCCATACTCCTTACAGCTTCATTAAAACATGTGATAAAAAAGACATGAAGCCCAGGAGGTGAGCCGTGGCACAGATATTCTTCCAGGGCTGCAGGTTTCCTAATGTCTCATATTATCACCAAAACAATTTAGATTACTGTTCCAGGAAAACTGCAATATCTCGGCTTCATGTGGGTAAGACTGGAAGCACTAATGTTACTCCCTTTAAAGATATAATCCCTGGCTAGTTTTTTGTTTTCAGATTCATTTAAGCCAATGATAAATATTGTATCAAAGTACGGGAAATGGCAGCCTGTGTAATAACTGATGACTCTACAAAAGTTTGCTTTAAATCACAATCATGCGAGAAAGAGAGCAAGAACATATGTTAATTATTCAATGATACAATCTGCCAAATGTCACATTATTGCTACTGCAGTAGCTAGGACTGCTGCTATGCCATATGAAGTATATATATATATATATATATATATATATATATATATATATATATATATATATATATATATATATATATATATATATTTCTGCTCCACTGCAGTAAGATTTGTATTGCTAAATGTTACAGAAGCACGAGGGTGATCATTTAATCACAATACTCGTGTACCCTTAAGGGAAAGCGGCACATGCCTGATGCCAGTTCATGATAATTGAGTCGACAACATTTTCTGTCCTGTGAAAATATTTTAGCAGTTTTAGAAGCTCGATCTAATAGAGATGTGAAATGGTAACATTGCCCCAAAACAGAGCGTTTAAAGGTGGTGGTATGTAATCTACTGATGAGACGTGATAAAGTGTGGAAGAAACGTCAGGGCTCATGCTGTCGTTGGCGTAGACTGGGAAATTTCTGGGCCGCGTTACGAAGGGGGAAAGGAAATCTAATTTGGAGGGATGGAACAGGTGGTGAAGCAAAACAAACCCAGACCTTTTAATAACAGTCCCTAGTTTCACATCTGAGCAGAAAATGCTACAATTCCCAATCCATCACACTGCCTCAGGGTAGCGCGGATGTTTTTATTCATCGGCTTCCATCGGGACAGAATAGCCTCTTCAGATTGTCTTGGTGTTAAGATTTATGCTGTTGGAGCATTGGGAGCGACTAAGGAAAAGGCTTTTTCTACCCAACTCCTATATGTTGGGGTCCATGAGTTTAATGGTTTTATTTATACGTTTTCTTATTTGAGCACAATAAGGCTGTTTTCACACCTGATACTGGGGACCAAAATTGTAACATTTGCTACATTTTCATCTGGTGTGGTTCACTTTCACACTGAGCTGTGTTAAATGAACCAAACACTTTGAAAAACTTGTTTTCCCCCCTTTCACCTGTGGTGGCGCTGCACCAAGAGCCACTGAAGGAAACAGCAGGATAATTTCAGACATGAGTGAAACTTCCTTTTTCACAAAATGTAAACCAAAATTGAGTAGCATCAGATCTTAGAAGTTATACATTGATCTTAGAAGTTATACATTGTAAAATACCGTGAGCCAAATGTGCACATCTAGCCACTAGAACTAGATGTGCACATTTGTTTTGATTGTACTTACCCACAATACCCTGCGCTAAAGTCCACTTGCATCACCCTAAGTCTTGTAGTATTAACTCATTCCTTTGTGTGTTTGGTTTCTTAGTTTTCTCTTATCTTCTGTTTGTGTTTTAGGATTTAGTTTGCTTAGATTTTTGTTTTTCCTTTCTGTTTATTTTTATGTTAGCTTCAGGTTTTTCCTTTTTTCTTTTACATTATATAATTCTACACTTAAACCAATACTGCAGTGTTGAGAACATTTGTTTTTCAACTTCAATTTACTATTAAATTGAAGTTGTGGTCCTTGTTTAATGACCCAACCTGAGTTCTCACCTTTTACCATTTTCCTTTTTAAACTTCACATTTTCTTCTCATTAGAGGTCTGGAACAGTGGTATCAGTAACAAAACATCTTGCCTGTAATTCATAAAAATAAAGTATGAACAGTAATGGGTCCAGCAAAGTGAATCCCAACATTCACTTTAATCATTCATATTACACTCCCACTGCCTCAAGATGAGCCAGAGTGTTAATGTAGAATCTTTGTTTGTGGACAAGTATGGATGTTGACCAAATTCAACATTTTTTATTTTGCCTGAAGTTACCTTGCAGAGATTAGTTTTCAAATTAAACTTCCATAACAAGAAGTCTAAGCAATCAGACCTTTCCCAGGAGCCCGCCCCCCTCCCCACTCCACCCTCACAACTCATTTCTTTGAGCAGGTTTAATTATCTTTAATGGCAAAGCCAGGCCTTGCATATCTGGTAAGAAACAATGTCCAATCCTCATAAATTCATTAGACTGCTGGACCTGAGTACGAGGCAATGCTCAAGGCAAGTCTTGTGTCATTTATGGAAAAGCAGATAATGAAGTTTGCCGCAGTATTTTGTTTTGATTAGACTGCTGAGACAATTACCCACTGAGACAAAAAAAATGTAATTGTAATCAACCTGGATGATAATTATGAACATGATGAAGATTGGAAGTTTTCAGATGTGTTTTAGTAAATCCAGTAGTGAAAAACCTGCTTAAAGTAAGTTGGAGTCACACATTTTGTTGTGAACGAATGATAAAAGGTGTACAAATAAATTGCTACGTCTTCCCCCTCTATCTTAACCTTATTTCCTATCAATTGATTGTTTAATAAAGGCCACTAGTGCCAAGAAAATCTTTCAATCTTTTTTCATAAAAATACACATAAAGCATAAATACACATAAAGCAGAGAACGCAACAATGTCACGGGTTCCATCTGAACACCCATGCTAGATTTTCCTGCAACATTCGATGAAATGTTTTTCCTTTGTCAGGTTTGCTTTCTATTTTATTTTACCAAGAGACCTAGTCTCATGTGCTAGATATTGTACTTCTTCAACATCTCTCTGCTGGTCTTTCATAGATACATGTGACTAGCTGTGGGCAATGTGGGCTAGCCATGGCTCTGGAGACCAGGCTGTTCCTCAGTGGGGTCGATGTGGCCTACCTCCCTTGGTCCTCAGGAGTTCAAGCTACTGCCTGTCCGATGTGTTGGAGTTTCTTGGGGTGGGGGCGGGTCTCTTGCTTGGTGATACCTACCTTCTTGCTGGGGGTTTTCACAGAGATCACATCCTGGCTAGGTCGCAGGAATTCCTTGCATCTTACCCTGTGCTTCCCCCTGTGGCTCTTTGGCCAAAGAGCTGCTGCTCCTTTGCTCCACAGATGATTTACCTCTGTGTGGGGTGTATCAATGCTCTGGGGTAGAGGTGACATGTCTGCGACCTACCAGCATCAGGTCCCACTGTCCTTCGGTGCTCTTGGGGATTGAGTGTTGCAAGCTTTCATCCTTTCTCACCACTTTAACAATGGTGCACCTCGAGGTGACAAAATCACCCACACCCACTCAACACAAACCACTTTTACTTCAACACGTACGCTCACCCACACAAGGTTATATGGTGTTCTGTAAAATCAATGTAGTTTATGTACTTGATGCAGTCTTAATTTAATAAACTCAATCACGCAATCAGGCTAGCATCTTCAAATATCCTTTTCTGTTAGGAGGACATCTACTCTGACACATCTAGGTCACCACCTTCTCTATATGATATGTCTGAAATACAAAGATAACTTGTGGAAAAAAACAAGTTACTCTAAATCTTTAGTATTAGTTCTGGCTAACATTTGCTTTAAATTAAGGTTAAGGGAACCATCAAATTTGGTATGACATTCTCTTAACCTTGAAGCATTGGTCTGTTAATCACTGTCAAGCACTAAAGATCGAACATGCTATCACAACCAAGAAATAGTTAAAAAAAACATCCTGCATACCACAATTTAGGTTTCAAAACCCAAGAAATGGATTTTACCATTCCCTACTATGTGTTTGGTTTTTTTTTTTTGCATTTCAATCATCAAAAGAACTAAATGAGCAAAGAAAGCATCCTTTGTGGTTTCCATCTCTGCGATCAGCAGCTCAGTCTATACTCTCAGAGAAGTGGGCCATTGTTCATTGAGACAATAGAGGCCAGAAACAAACAGTTTATCGTTCTTTGCAATGTCCTTGACAAAAGACACCAATTTGGAATAACTCAATTTCATCTTCACTGCAATTTCTAAAACAAAAATACAAAACAAAGAAAAAAAACACAAGGAAGGTCAGACTGCGTTTTGCAACATTGTGATTTTGATGCATACATATTTTTGTCCCTTATTATTATAGCTGCAAAGCCCCGTATCCTTGGGATCCAGTGAACTAGATCCCTACATTTGATCTGTTCCTTGAATCTGTGCTGGCGTAAGAGGAGATAGCATTTCAGCCCTCTTTCTTTCCAACCCTTTTTCTTTTTTTGTTGATACAAAGAAGAGTGACAAATATTAAGTTAACACTCATCCTCACTGTTCTCAATATATTGCTTAGTTGTACCAATGTTTCTATTGCTGTTTATCTGAATGCTAGAACCCTGCAGCCTCAAAAGACGGGAGATTAGAGGAACCAATAATTTCAATAATTTCCAGAGTTCACCAAGCTGTCAACTGCATGTGTTCAAGAGTTTAAAAAACTGAGACGTGTGCAATTATACCTTTTAGCAACTCTTCATTCAATCTTGGATTTGTTTTCACACATGACATTGATGTCAAATTGTTTCTGCTGTTGAAATTATAGTGTTTGGGTACGTACCATTATTCTAGTGTCTTAAGTTTTATAACAAACTACAAAAAATACACACTTCCTTCCCTACTTTGAAGTAAAAGTCTAAAACTTGGATTGTGGTATCAAGCTTTACTCCATGTCATCAAAAAGAGCTTAGGGCAGTATTTATGTGATTTCTTGAGTCTTGCCAACAAATTGTATCTACATAAATGGTTCACATCTTTCTAAAACATTCAATTATCAAAGTTAATTGGAAATCTAACAGAACAGGTCACATAGAGCCAGGTTGATTTGGATCTCTTTTTTCCTTTAAAAAGTGAAACCATCACTTGAAAACAATCTTTTTTGTGTTTGTTCTGGTCATCTTTAACTAAAACTACGATGGTGCATTAAGGCCATTGTACTATGTTTGAATATGCAAAAAAACTATTTGATTTTAATAGCTCCATTAATCTTAGAAATGTTCTAAAAAAAACAAGGAAATTTTTGAGTTTACGTAAAAAAAATATGCTAGAAAACACTTTTTAAGATTCGTCTCAGAAATTTTCTAGAAAGCACTTGGACATTTGAGTATCAAGTCGAAAATTTTGGGACAAAATGCTTTTTTCTGAAATGTCCCCAATAAATTTTTGTAAAACAGACAAAATGAGCAAAACATTTAGCGCTCTAAATATAAAATTTATTTTTTTATTACTATTTTCTTTATTCCCAGCATTGTAAATAGATAATGTATCTGCCTTGCAGATTGTTAAATTATAATCTTTGAAGATATCACCATGCGCTCTGCATGGCTATTAACGGTTGATGCAGAATTGTATAACATTTTTAAAAAATACATTTTCTGATGTCAAGTCAAATCAAAATTTATTTATATAGCACATTTAAAACAACCTCAGCTGACCAAAGTGCTTCACGACATCACAGGTAAATAATATGTCATAGATTTATATTTAAAATATTTAACAAAAAATGACAACTCCACTTTTTCAAACATTTAAGAAAATAGAATTGAAACCAGTTATGGGTTGTAGGAAGACATACAGTACAAGAATAGCAAACATAAAGTTATAAATCACACATAAGACTGACAGATCGGGTTAATCTTGACTGAACCGTTAGACGTATCCATTTATTCTGACAGTTTTATAATTTAGCTGAACAGCCACATTTATGATTACACCTTCTACACTTATTAATAATCCTCGCAGAAAGTTCACCGACAATTAACCTTGTTATGTTCACATATATGCATTACTGCTGCTATGCGTACACTAATAACAGGTTAAGATTTAAATTGATATTAATCCACAGACTCAGTGAAGAAATAGCCGACTGTGTGTAGGTGAACACTTGCAGACGGGATGTCAGGGTGAAGATGGAGGAGCTGTACAGATTGCATTTTAAGATGGATGAGTGAATGGGCAACAAACTACTACTAATTTGGAGAATTAGTACTATTTTGGAGATCTCTATGAAGTTGTAAAACTTGTGTAAAACGGCACCAAACACAGTCTGTCAAATTGGTGTCTGAGTTTGAAAACTGGCCAAAGCTATACGTGTGAAGTGGCAATGCTGTCATTTTGGTGGTTGTGTTGTAGATTACTCAATATTTATAAGATTTTTTTAGAAAAAAAAAATGTAATTAGTAAAGTACTTTTTGTGTACAGTCCCAACAAAGACGACCCTTGACAAAATCAGTGCTGTCTGCTGTTTTAAAGTAAATCAAATTCAAATTTAAATTCATGTTAAATGTTGTAGCTCATTAATTCAGATTCTTCAAAGAGGTATTGAAAACGGTGAGGGCTATCAGCACAACATTTTTCTCATAGCAGTAAATCCATACTCTTAAATGAGACCTTGTGAAGTTAGCAATAGTGCTAAACTAGTTAGCTGAATACGCTCAAGCAGCACAAAAGCACCAAACACATATAAACATGTACATACAGGTCTAGTCTACACCCACACGCCATTCTCTTAAAAGTTTTGTCCCATTAATCACCTTAAAAGAAGGAAGACGATAGAAGATGTTCCCAGGAGACTGAATCACTCTTCCTCCATTCACTCGTTTGTATTGAGTGTGGGGGGGAAAGCACGCGAGTCCCCCTAGTGGAACTTTTAGGTCATGCCGCTAAACTAATCTACATATTCCAAACAACTACTCAGTCTTTTGCACATATTAAGCCAAATTAGGAAAACATACAAATTCAGGTAATCAAAACAAATGAACATAGTATTAATAAAATCAAATTACTCAGGATTATACCCTGCAACATACATTTCCTCCATATTCCTTAATCTGCTTAATACAGCAGATAGCCTGAGGTTTTGTCTGCTGCGTAATTTTTAATACTTTTTGCTATGTAGCTAAATTAGTGCAGAATTTGTTTATATTAGGGAATTATAGTCCCACCTAGTTTTTTTTAAAATATGGACTCCTGGCACCCTTAGCATTTGCTACACTGCCTATTGCCCCCACATCCTTGGTGTATATCACATAAAACCCCAACAAAATACACTGAAATCTGAGGTTGTAATGACAAAATGTTTAAAAGATAAGTGAGTGAACATTTTGGCAAGGCACAATATATGTGTATTAGTATTTGCTTTTGTTTATATGATCTTTCTCACAGTTGAAAAAATAAGCACAATTTACACAGCATTTCTTAAAATAACTTCAGCATTTTTTCAAGAATTTTGTTTTCTTTTGACAATTTTTTCCACACTGCTTTTTTTTTTTTTTTCAAGCAGTGACATGCTTGTCCAGAGAGGACTGTGTGTGTGCTATGTGTGTCCAGGGTGTTTTACAGTTCATGGCCCTCCAATGTGCTGCTACGTTTTTCACACCCAGGAATCATGCCTCAGGTAATCCTTTTAAATATCGCCAAAGCGTGTGTGTATGTGTGTGTGTGTTTCTCGCCTTCCTAAGTGATCTGAGGTACCATATCTGTCACTAATGCCTGTAAAATCAGGGATAAAATGTTAAATAAGTGGTGACAGAACGCATTCTCCCATTCAGCATAGGGGTTTAAATACGGATTTGCGTTGTGTGTGTGTGTGTGTGTGTCAATGTTAAGGAAGCAACAACCTTATGTGAAATATTTCTACTTCAATGGGATCAAAAAATTATAGTAATAATGTAGAGTCCAAACATGTTTTATGGAAAAAACTGTGTTGACTATGGCTGACAAAGCGCATTTATTGTACATGTCACGTGGTCCATGTCTTAAATGTTGCTGCGGCGCATCAACGCAATTGTCAGCCTGAGTAAAAGCTTGAACTTTTAATGAACTCCAGGAAATTCATCTTTTTGACACATCCATTGCATTGAAAATTCTTCAAACAAAACAGCAACCGGGAGCAGATCTGCCAGTTTCATGCTTGGAACATTTTTTTTTCCTCTCACGCCATCAGAAAGCAGAATAGAACAGTGGTTATCTTGCATCTGTCAGTCTTTGCCTCTTTTCCTACAGCTGCAACAACACCACCTGGCGTTATTCATTTTTTATAACCTTTTGTCCTTTCGGTTCTGAGGATTGCAGCTGTGACATATTGTCAGCAGAGTGTGGCATCGTTACCGTTTGTTTATGGATTCCTGGATTTGTCAGCATTCATAACCCACGATGAATGGGGAGGAGAGAAATATGCAACCTAGAACTTTCTTCACACTGCAAGAATGCAAAATCTTACCAAATATTTTTTTGGTCTAATTTCTAGTGAAAATATCTCGAAGTAAGATTAAACTAACTTACAAGTAGACTTTCAGCAAGATGTAGGAGTTTGTATTAAGTCAACAGTTCCTCAATATTGATGAGAAAGTGGCAGATTACTCCTCTTGTAGAAAGACATTTTTGTGTAAGTAAAATAATCTACTAGTACCAGCACGTTTTCATCAATACTAAGGAATTACTCACATACTACAAACTCCAACATCGTGATGAAAAGTTAATTATAAGTTAGTTTTGTGTTATTTCAAGGGTACCAAGATATGTTCACAAGAAACTAGAACAAAAATACTTGGTAAGATTTTGTGTTTTTGGAGTGCAAATTAAAATAAATTAATTCAACTCCAAGTATCACCTACCCATATTTGGACATTTTGATTCAATCTCATTTGCAAAATAGTCAGAGATCAGTTAAACTGGATGGAGAGTTCTTACGTCTTACGATGAATTCCTGATTTAATTCAGGTCTGGACTTTGACTAGGCCATTCTGACACATGAATATGCCAGTGTAGCTGTGGCTGTCCTGCTGGAAAGTGAACCACCGCTGTTGTCTTCATTCTCTCATAGATTTTCTTCCACCCTAGTTTTGTATTTAGCATTATCAATTTAATAAGCAGGAACTTGTTATTCCAGCAAAATTGTTGCGCCAAACAAACACAAGCCCGGCTTTCATTGTAAATCACTCGTCACATTTTCTTATATATGTTTTTTTTTCCATCTGCTATCTCTCTACTGGAGAAGGCTCAACACATCCCCCGACCCCCACATTTCTAATGAATACATTTTAAAGATGAAACATCCCTATGACCGTTTCCTCTTCTTTCTAACGGTGAAACAGAAGAGGAACAGCTGCGGTAAAAAAAAAGCACCTCCATCAGTTCTGGGATTATGTTTAAATGATAAGGTCTTTATCGAGTTCAAAAACCTTTAAATCTCACCTCAAGAATACAAAAACCTCACACCACAGACTTCCTCTGTGTCACTGTTCAACAAAGTTCAAGCCAAAATTAAAAGATTTGTGAAAAATGTTACACCCGACACATAAAATAAATAAAATCACACAATTTACAATGGTGTTTCGAAAATATTTACCCATCATCAATTTCTTCAGCTCATGTTAAATATTTTAGATCACCAAACAAATGGTAATAGACAAAAATAAAGCATCATACAGACATTATGGTTTATGTTTATTGAGAGAAAAGCC
This sequence comes from Micropoecilia bifurca, assembly GCA_903067075.1. Classification (NCBI taxonomy): domain Eukaryota; kingdom Metazoa; phylum Chordata; class Actinopteri; order Cyprinodontiformes; family Poeciliidae; genus Micropoecilia; species Micropoecilia bifurca. The sequence goes on along the minus strand of CAEGAF010175733.1, from coordinate 13,412 downwards.
ACTCAAACCAGCCTGGGCTCATGAAAGAAACACATTCTTCAGTAAATCTAATAACATTGTGTAATTCATGGTAGGAATAACGACTATCAAACATTTGCAGCAGTGATCAGTGATGCTAAATGATTCATCATCAGTCACAACAGAGGATTTTAGTTCATTTTGTTTGCTGAATTCACACGCTGGTGTAAGGATACGTTGGCATACAGCACTCTGATGTCTGGAGATTTTTCTGTACCAAATGGGTTAATCAACACATTTCCTGATATGCTTATGCGTCAGATTTCACAAATCTGTCCAGACTTTCCAGACCGTGGCCTGGTTCTGGACCGACAGGCCGTTCAGTTGGCCTCGACCGAACACGACTTGTCAAAGTCAGCGGTGGCTGGCCAGGGAGCCACTCAGTGTGAGCCAAAACAACTCTCAGATCCCCATTACTAAAGTCCTGTGACCTAAATGCTTCTCTTTCGCCACATGTAAAGTGTCTGGGATAGAGCGAATTATTCAGTGATGGAAACCAGCTTAAAAAAAAAGGCAGAGGGAAGAAAGTAGTACAGAGTGAAACGTGGAAATCTACTTCCATTCACCCACTTGTTCAGGTCACAAATACCCAAAGAAAAGTCGAACGTTTTCGTACCGTAGATCATCCAAATATCTTCAAAGAGTCATTGTGGTCATGATGCTGTGGATAGGATGCATCTCTTGTAAAAGCCACTTTTGTATTAAATTTGAAACCACTGCTAATTGCTTTTGTCACTCCTCTTTAAGAGTCAACTGACTCCAGCCCTGTTGAGTCCAGTTTCATTAAACTCCCAATTAGATTAACTAGAAAGTCTGGTTTGTTTGTGCTGGTCTGAATGCGCAGTTGAATTTTAACCTTCGTCTCGGTTTGGTAGAAGTGACCTCTGGCACAGAAGAGGATGCAAGCAAACCGGAGAGCGCTGCTAAAGCAAGCTGTAGCGCACGGCATTCTGGGTAAATTCAACCTAAACAAAAGTGGGAGTCTAGCGCTAAGGGGAACAAAGGTTCATGGTCTTTTATAAAGCCTCCAACTGCTAAAAATCTGACGCCGCTCCATTTTTATTCACATTTTGTGAGGAAGGAAGTTGAGCTCATGTCTTCTTCAGAAGTTTTTATGTCATTTCCTTCAGTAGTTGTTGGTACAGCACCACCGCAGGCGAGGAGGGGAACATGTTTTTCAAAGAGTGGCTTGTTTGGCACAGTGCAGTGCGAAGGCAAACCACACCAGCTGAAAATGTAACCAGTGATGCAGTTCTGGTCCCAATCGAACCAGAACATCCTAAACGTGTCTGGTCTTATGACAGAGAAGGTTGGAACTTCTCTCTTAGCTTTTTGGTCGTCTTCTTTCTATCTCTTTTAGGCTCATAGTTTGGGTAATATTTGGGCTTTTGAGATGCTAATCAGTTGCTCCAAGTTGTCAAAACAACACCATGTTGTCATGGTTACACATCAGACCTTTCCAAAAGTAAAACAGTAAGAGCAAAAAAATTCTCGCAGGTACTAATAAGGCCGTCTACTCCTCAAGGGGTCGCTGGTTTTGTCGCCCATCTCCAGCTGTCAAAACTCTACATCCGTCTCTACAGCTGAGCTAATCTCCATCTGACAGCATGCTAGCTCCCTGACATCATGGCGACGGTGGTGGTAGTCATGCAAGCAGAATGTGAGTCAATGAATGGAAAGCAGGTGACGCTTCAAAACAAAATGTTCTAAAATTGTCTAAATGCCTTTTAGCAAGGCACCAGATGCCAAGCCGTTCCCAGCTCACTCAGCAGAGTCTGCGAACACGCAAACGGAGCACAGGGAACTATTTTGGTCTCACGCAGACAGCGAGGGTGACACATGGCCTGATGTGGGGACACGGCAGCAAGTGGTGCAGAAAACATTACACAACGTTCAACCGGAGACGCTGGGCCGGCCGGTCGGTCGGTCGGTCCTGCTTGCGCCACTTACAAAGAACCGCCAGTGTTTCTGCAGCGCAGCAGAGACTGGAGGAGAATATCCAGAGAAGTGTCTGTCTCACCCTGCAGCAGCGTAGGAGGACTGGAGCAGCAGCTTATGCCAGACTGAGGATTACTACCTCCACTCAATACACACTCCAGTTCACAGCTCAAAAGCTTTCTATTAGATTAAAAAGCACTTTCTGTGTCATCATGAGCCTGATTGTTTTTTAGTCCTTTTTTTGTGTTTTATTTATTTATTTTCTCCCCCTTCTTTTCCCTTTTTTGTTGACCAGATTCCAAAAATCGTGAGTCATATTGTCGCCGTTTTCTGTGCATGTTCTGTTCGCCGTTTTGAAAAATGAGTCAGAGCCAACAGTGCATCAAAGATTGACAGGACAGACGAAGAGATGTGAACTGAATCAAAAGCAGTCCGGCCGCGCCAGATGAATTAGCGCGTTGATCCTGCTGGAATCGCAGAAAAACATCTGGGGATGAGGGCAGGAGTAATGAGTGGATTATTTTGCGATTTGCACCTGACACGTCAAACAGATATTTGAAACATGCAGCTGTGTAATACGGTCTTTGTTTTTGTGTCCTTTTATTTTATTATTTGCATTTATTTTAGCTACGTTAAACATCTAGAAATCCTGTTTTACATCCAACCGTGAAAAACTATTCACACCCTTTGAATGTTTTCATGTTTTTTATGTTACAACCAAAAACATTTTATGTCATTCATTGAGATTTTACATTACAGACCAGCAGAAAATGATGTGTGTATGTGCAATAGGGGGAAATGATACAGGATTTTAGATGTGTTTTTTTCCAGGATAAAAATCTCAAAATATCTGTGACAATTTGAGATATCTTTATATGACTTAATATTAGCTTTTAGGATAATATTATAATATAACCCTTGCCCTCTAACAGGCATTGTCGTGTATTTATTTCCACATCTTCATGCTCCCAAAGGTTTGTGCTTCAGAAACGGCAAAATGTCATAAAACTGAAGTTTTGGAACATTAACATATTTTATTATTTTATCATTGTCTTTGAGTATTTCTTTTTAAATTCTGACATTAAACACAACTATGAACTCAGATACTGTTACTAGTTCTTGCGAACGGAAACGTCCAATTTCTTTTGAAAGTTTATCACCTAAGTAGAATTTGAACATCTCTTTCCAATAAAGTCTTATATAAGGTGTTAATGTGATTCTTTTGCCATAAACCCAAAGGTGTCGTTTTTTCTGAAGAATAAAAATTTTTAATGAGAAACTAGTTAGTTGGTATTTTTATATGTTTTCTTGTTTCATAGAATATTGAGGCACATCAGGGCAGCTTCCCAGCGGCTGTTGTAAGTTAATGTCCATGTTTATGGTTGGGTACTTTTGACATTTTTTCAAAATTTTCACCAACATCAGATATGTTTGAGTTTTGTCAAACATTATAATTAAGGACAAAAAAATAATCATATGCTGTTTTCATATTGTTTTTGATTGAGAAGACCAAATTTTATCATCATTGTTTGAACGAGGCTGAAATTTCTGCTGTCTGTATTATAAGATCAGGTGCTCATTTATATACAAGCATCAATTAAGCTAGAAATCTGCCTAGATTGACAATATCAGTTTGCAGTGCAGCACCAGTAAGTGTTAATAATTATACAATGTACGCAAAATGTTGTCAATATTTACCTAATGTCGAAAAAACACAATTTCGCATTTGCAGTGTTTCTGTTAAACAAAAACCCAATTAAAATCTCATGTGAACACATTTGTTTGTGCGATAAGTCACTAAAAAAACAACATGCCCTGAAACGACTTCCTGTCGTCTTCTTTGTGGTTTGCACCAGTGAAAACATCCAGTTTTTGATGATTCGTGTGATTGAAAAAAGTGTTTCAATTGCAGTTTTGAGAAATAAACCAACTTAGACACGGCCAAAACAACCTCTTCCCTCAATATTTTTTTTTAGTGGAAAAAACATTAAGCAACTTTATTTCTGCTATATCAAATCGCTCAATCACGTCGTCAACAAAAACGCAGCTAATGATTCCTTAAAAAGCCTATTTCTGCTTTTGTACCATGATTTTTAAATCACTATTTTCCATTGACAGCTTCAATCAGGTTGTCATTTTACACCTGATTGGTGTAAAACAACACTTGTATCTATATTTCATTCAAAATTGTCAGTGAATTCCATATTGACAGCTACCAAGAAAAGGTTAATAAAAGTCAGCACTACTAATTACATATAGTTTTAATCTTCACTTTGTGAGAAAAAAACCCTGCCCTGTCATACTAGTTGGTTTAGATGGCTCCAATATGGCTGTCGAGCAGAAGACAACCGATGCTCAGGAGAACGAAGTGCCTCGACAGAACAACGCTAATTTGGATTGAATGCCCACTTTGGTTTCGGCTTCAGCTCACAGACCGGCGGCGTTAATCGGGGGGCCTGGATCCTCCGTCAGAGCCTCCTGTCCTCCCCAGCGACCCCCCCCCCCCGCCAAACCCCCACGCCCAGCCCCTCTCCCTGTCTCCCAGTTAATAATGCCGCACATTATTTCCCAAGCAGATAGTCATAGAGCGTGAAATCAATTTAGGTGCAGAGGAGTGTGAGAACAAACCAAACTGGAGGAAAAACGTCTGAGTTTCAATATTTTCTCCTGTAATAATGCACTCTGGTCCTTCCATGGTTTAATAAACACCGAGGCAATGATGGAAAGACATGGTGGGAGTGGAGAGGGGGAAATATCACCATGGTTTTTGTTTGTTGTTCTTTTTTTTTTAACCAATGTGTGAATTGTCTTAATTATGCCTTGACTGAAATCAAGTAAAAGTTAGCGGGATGTCAATAAACGCTTCCCTCCTGTGCCGTTCTTGGGCAAACGCCCGAACGAAAACTGTGCCGTGTTGCGGGGTTCGGTTGAGCGATAGGCGGCGGAAGTGCAGGGCCAAACTCCAACTGTGAATAAAGCCCGGGGACAAGTCGGCCATTTATCAGCATTAGGTTCTTATGAAGGGAAGCCGGAAAACTGAGCCAACAGGAAAACATCCCCGCCATCATCTATCTGTCTGATTCGGCAGGTTTTAATGTGAGCCCTGCCTTTGTTATGTAAAAAAAAAAAAAAAAAACCTTGAAAGAGTTTAAAAGGTAAATACAACTTTAGAGTCTGGGATTATTAATAAAGCTCTCTCTGGGATGTGTGTTGTTAGATGAGCTTATCTCTGTTTAATCCTGGGCTGAGTTTTCTCATTTATTTAATGCTATAAATAGCGATGCAAGTATCAACAGTGAGAGCATGTGGGTTTTCGAAAAGACAAAGAAAGAAAATAGAGGTTACTGCACATATGGTATGTTAATGTGGAGATTTCCTTTTTCTATATCGAACACTTTTCCTTCTTATGAAATGGTGATGAGCTTTTGGAAAACGTAATAAACTCTTTGGTTCAGCTACAGATTAGAGGGAGGAGGTTTTTGTTTTGATTATTAAATAATTAGCATCAACACCATGGCCTTGGTTATCGCACTGCAAGTCAAACAGTCAGAGCATTTTAGGAGGCTCGGTTTGAGCCACTCGCTGTGTTTCCATTGACCGTATGATTGTGCGATTTGACAAAACACGGCAATGTCGAAAAACTAGTTTTGGAGCAACAATGACATTGTTGTTTTTTTTGGAATTGGTTCATTTTGCAAAACTGTAACAGATACGCTTTTCTCTCAACGCAGGAGTCACATGATCAACAACCGGGCGTTGCCACGGGCACAAACCATGAAGAAGAAAACGACCGGAAGTGGTTGGAGGATGATGTGTTTTTTTATTGACTTCTCATGTGGACAAACTTATCCACATGTGATTTTAATTGTTTCTTATTTAATGCAAACACCACAGTTACAGTAGAAGCTAATGTGAGATTCTCACAGATAAAACCTTTAGTGAATTCACCATCATGTAAAAGAAAAGCTACAATTGTTCTGCTGCTGCTAGGTTACATATTATTTCAGGGCAAACATTTTCGGATCACTCACCTATTGTACCTGAATAAGTCTTTAACATCTGACCTTACCTAAATGTGACAACACATAATACTACACTGTTGCCAACATGTCAGTGACATTGTCAATGTCAACTTTATCTGTAAAGCACTTTTAAAAACCAAAGTGCCGTCCACATACATTAGCAGGATAGAATAAATTGACAAAGAGAAAATAGAATTAAATCGTCACAACAGGAAAGTTAAATGCCAAAGGATAAAAATATGTTTTAAGAAGTGATTTAAATTGTGGGCAACCTGGAAAGGCAACGTATTCCAGAGAATAGGAGCAGCTTCATACGGAAAGCGACGTATGAGGCTGAATAGTGGCCAAGTGATGGATCAGTCACAGCATAATTCAACTTCGCTCTCGCAAAGATCAGTAAACCTGAATTTAGCAAAGAGCATCCAACACTGGAGCCTCTCAGATACTTTAAATATCCAAAACAAACCACAACAAGAAAAAATCAATAAATACAAAAACACACACGTACAACCAGAACCAGATATAAAACTATTTATGATGTCTTTGTACACAGAATTTTTCAGAAAATATCAACCAGCATGGAAATTATTGAGTTCAATTAAATGTTTCATGCGACTGATTGATCAATTGCTTATTGTGTTCACAATGCATTACAAAATTCCAGCTAAATCTACCAGAACCCCCAACAACATCAGAGCAGATAACATCCGAGCTCCTTTGCAGGAAGGATCCTGTTGAGACCTGAAGTGATCATCTTCTCGTTCCCTAAAACAAAGGTCGCCCTTTTTCCTTTGATTGCACTGAGGCGCAACACACTTCTCTGTGCATAATTTATGTGAAGTAAACAAGGTGGAATAATTCAAACTCCTGATTTCATCAGAGTGGAGCTGGAGCTGGAGCTGGAGCTCCCTGACTGCACATGCTCAGACTGGCTCTGTAGTTTCACTGCAGATGGAGTTTAGCGGCGCTAATGCTACTCTTGCAGCAGTCTCCCTGCAGGTCTAGTTAAACCGTAGTGCCGACAATATAATGCCTCCGAGGTTTTCTCTGCATGCCAGGTAGTTAGGTGACAATAAGCAGGAGCAGGTCGCAGCTTTATTGCAGCAGTGCCGAAACATTTCAGGGGTTTTATATCAGTGGTTTTTAATTATTATTATTTATGACTGTGACCAACTTCACCATCTGGGGAATGTATTATTTAGCTTCCATCCACACACACACACACACACACACACACACACACACACACACACACACACACACACACACACACACACACACACAACACATCCATACATTAATTTTGAGGCAGCTGTACTGAAGGAAAACTGAACAAAATGAATTTGTACAAAGTATTTGATGACGTTTGCAACATGCTATCTTGTGCAACAGTTCTTGGGATCTTATTGGGCCTTTCTTATCGAAACATTTGATTAATATCGGCACAGCACATTGGGGACGTATGGAGCATTTTACTGGGGTTTTATTAAAATATGAAGCCATTTCTGCATGTCCTTCCAAAACTGTCCACACTCTTGCAACCATTTTGAATTATACTGAGTTACAGTCAAAAACTTTATTTCCTTCTTTTTATATGACAGAGCAACACAAATGAAAATTAAAAAATTTCAAAATAATATTGAAAGCTACAAAGTCTCAACTGTTTGTATTTAGACACCAGATCAATACTTCATTGATTCATGATTATATCATCTGAAGACTGAAATTTTTACCAATGCTCCCTTGAGAAAGAAAGATATATTTACTAATTTTACAGTTTATTTTTCAAAACTAGAATGGAAACATTTTCTTTGCATCACAAGAGTCACATTTTCAACAACCAGATGACAACAGGAAGTAGTTTTGGGATAATTTTTCAACAACTTTTTGTGAGAGCAAACTGATTCACGTGTGATTTTAATTGCATTTTTTATTTAATGGAAATGCCGGAATTACAAAATTGTGTTTTTTCAACATTAGCTGAATATCGACAAAGGTTTGCGTATATTTGTCACGAAAGCGCAGCTTATTTTGCCATGTGATGTGGACATGTTGCCAGTCTCACTGCCTGGAGAACAAGAACGTCTCCAGGACTTCTCCAGGACTTATTCCTGGAGAAGCAGAAACAGCAAATGGAGTAAATCACATTAAGCAGTACAAAATTGATTAAGGAACACTGTAATTAAAGAAAAGCCCCTCTTCTCAGATGTTACTCCTTTGTCTCAGTTTATCACATTAAACCCTCATAAAAAATTTTAAAGTAAAATATAAAACACCTGCAGGAGTGAGAATACTTTTATGTTGGCTGTATTATAAATACCAACATTTGTCACAGATGTCACCTTAACATCAGATCATACCTGCAGGGTGTTCCATATAATTTACTGTAAACCTCCACTTCCTGAAAAAATAAAAAAAAATAAAAAAAGAGCCATCTGCTCACTATAAAGCGCTGATGTTTTATTACTACTATCAGCGGAATCAGCACATATATAATTGGGTTACTATGAATTAAAGACTCAGATGAGATTGATTACCAAAAACTGTTTAGGACATTTTGTGATCAGGCTTTCTAGATGGGTTTAGGCCGAATGTTAGCTCTATACTTTAGGATATCACTGTGTTGGGCCTCAAGCAAATTTTCCCTGAGAAAATGAAGCAGATAAAAAGGAAAAAGTCCAGAATCAAGAGTGGGGGCGGCGGGGAGATATGAAGACGCCTGAAGTGCTGACCGGTATTAAATATGTTGCTTTTCACTCTAAAAGACTCCTGAATCCTGCAAGGCTAGCAAACACACGCCGTCTCATTTTATTTACCCATGTTTTGAAAGCTTAAGAGTTTTTTGGCATCCAGCTTTGGGAAATAAAAATCCAATAGCTTTATTTATTTATTTATTTATTTTGCTTTCCCTTGACAGCCTGAACGTTTAAACTAATAACATACAACTAGTTGTGTGAGTGGTGCTTGTCTAGCTGTGTGGGTGAGAAATCTCCACGTCTCTGCTGTTGGCGTTTTCCGTTAAATTTGACTCACTGCTGACGTGCGACCTGCTTCCACGCTGTTTATCTCTCCAAAGCATCGCTTTAATGCAGCTCAAAAGATGTTTTGCAGTAACGTCAGCATGTTGTTGTTTTGTTTTCTCTCCAAACTTAATTATCACTGCGTCAAGATGAGTCTATGACTGCCTCCAAGTGGTCAAAAAATGAAGAAATGGTGAGTTAATCTTCATTAGTGCAGACAGAGCGTCTGCATATCATAGCATGGGATTACATAATGCTACAACTTCTCAGTATTCCTTGCTTATTTTCTCTAGTAGTGGTACCAGTACTGGAACTTGTGAATGTAAATGCATCTCAACAGGAGCTGTAGGAAACATGACCAGCTTCTAAACGCCCCAAACGGAGATTTTTCTTTATGAAGTATTTTACAGGATAGCAGTGGTTGCAAGCTAGCGTGCTGCTAGCTCCAGTCCCAGGCTTTGTTTTTCTGGTAGAGTTGAGATATTACTGCTATAACTAGCAGTGTTTCCATAGCAAATCTTTTTCTATATTCCGCCAATGTCGGAAAAAATACAATTTAGCAATTATGATGTTTCCGTTAAATAAGAAATAAAATGAAAATTTTAAATCGCGCAACAAATCATTACATCCGTCACTGTTGTGATTTTTAAACAGTTAAATGAGATATATTCATAATGCAGTCATAGTGCTCATCATGTATCAGCCAATCAGAGGAGACGTTGGAGCTACAAGCCCCTCATACCTGGGAGCACATGGCCTTTTGGGGAAATCATAGTCGGCAATTTTACAGATTAGTTATGGATTCCACAAGTTGGAATGATGCACAACATTTTATGACCTGTGCGATGCTGTGAGCGTTCTGATGGAGCCAGATGCACATTGTCCGAAAAAACAAAAACAAAACATCATCTTCCTAACACTTCCCTCATTTTCTTCGTCTTTTTCACCAGGAGTAACATTTAGCTGTTGATGACGTGACTCGCGTGATGGGAAAAAAAGTTTCCTTTGCAATTTTGCAAAAGATATAATAACTACGGCTGAAAAACCTCCTCATCTTAGCACAAGAAACTTTTATCAAAAAACTAGTTTTTCTTAAATTACCGTGCTTCCATTAAGCAAGTTTATTTTCATAAATTCAATCTGCGCAATGTCATGGCTAACCTTATGTACTGCTTCTCCTTTCCAAGTTTTCTCCACAATGCCAGCATAAATGGAAGAACCCCATGGTGGTAATAACGTGAGTATTTGCTCCTTTTAAAGAAAAAATTAATAATAATTTTACATCAACCAGGTTGTTGTACCCAAAAGAAGATGTTGCCTGTATTTGTTGTTGCTTTATTAATATTTCACAAACCAATGGGTGTAACAATGTTGTAAAAAATTAATGACTGCTGAAAATGACTGTGACTTTGAGTGTTTGTGTTTTGGTGGGAATGAGGGCCTGAAAATATTTAATTTCTCATTATAGCCAGTTAGTAAACTTGTTTCCACATAAAGATTTTTGAGACACAAACTGCCTGATAAAGCCGTTTACAAAGTGTCTCTAAGTTTCAAGGGTCATACCATGGAGCTGTTCAACTCTACAAAAAACAATATGACACATTATTAGGAGGACAGAAAAATTCCCTGGAGTTTTTGTCATCAGGTTGTTGAGAAATTAAGACGTACGAAGAATCTAAAGAACCAGAAAATCACAGAGGATTCTTCTTAATCAGTATAGATGCTTCGCATGTGGAAAAATCAAATCTGTTTCATTGGGGGGTTTTTTTTTATTAATGCTGTACAGAAGTACATAAAAGCCTATAGAGATGTCTGCTGCTATGTTTGTCAGCCTTCAAAACTGTTTTCTTTGAATCTTTAAATAAAAGGGGGAAAAAAAGTGGCTACATGCCAAGTGAAGAAAGCTTTGACACATCCGCTGATTGCAGAATCACGGCGCCCGCATGCATCCAGTGCAACAAATGTCCGTCCCGATGACTTAGTGGAATATTGAGGACTGGAAAAGCAAAGAATTAAAAAAAAACCTTCTAAGTTACACTGTTTTCTCTCTCTTTTCTTTTTATAAATCCACCATCACCTTATTGTCATTTCTAAGAAAAACACAGGGCTGTACTCTGTAATTTCCCTGTTTGTGAGAAAGTGTATTTAACATGAGTATCGCTGTGCAGCCCCTCGTTTAAACGAAGTTAAAAGTTTGTCGCTTTTACTTCCTCTCAGAACATTTGGCACAAACTCAACAATATTTTAATTGGCTTCTCATGCTCCAAATGGTAAATTGACAAGATAGCGGAATAAATTAACAGTGAGGAGGTGACAAAAATTTGAAATAAATTAGCAGCTGAGAAACTGATGAGGGAAAGGAAAAAAAACAACCTAGAGAAATTCTGAGACTAACGGCATTTCCTCCGTTTTCTGACAAAAAAAAAACAAACAAAACAAGCTTTTGATTTAATCCTCAACAAACCAGGAAACAAAATCTAAAGATCATGACTGCCTGGTTTTAAAACAAAAAGTAAACAAACAAGGAACAAAACATTCCTGGACTGCACAAGGTTTAGCTAAGTGACTCAACAGGAAGAGCTTTGAAAATGTTCCATCTTTTGCTCATCCTATAAGCATTAACGTCAATGTCTATTATTTGAATAAAATAAAATAAACAGAATGGAGGAAACGGAATAGAAGAAGACAATTATTGGGGGGAAATGCCATAAGAAGTCCCAGTTTGGATACACAATGACTCTAAGTCGAATTCAAAATCGAACCCTTTGACCAAAGTAATTCGGTGGTGGCAGCATCATGCTCACTCTCACTCTGACTCCCAGCTTCCATGAAGGCGATGACCCCAAAACATGCAGCAAAAGCTACAAACAGAATATTTTATAATGTTGTGTTTGACGTCATTATAGTGGTCCAGTCAAAGGCCGGACCTAAATCCAACTACAAATCTGGCAAGGCTTGAAAAATGATGGGCACTTGTGCCAGGCATCTTGTTTAGCAAAGAGGAATGGACAAAATGTTTAGTCCCCACATGTGCATGACTGAAAAAAATATACAAATTAAGCTGCAGGATGCAACTTCTACCAAAACATGGTGTTTTCTTTACATATTTGTTAAATGTGACAATATAAGACAGATAATCTTTGAAAAGATCGATGTCCTTCTATTGCCATCTGAAGAAATGCACCAGCTGAAAACAACCAATCAGAGCCAGGAGGAGGGTCTTAGTGCTGTCAATTATGCTCATGTACTGCTAAATGTGCTAATAGTGATGAAACAACTCACCGTTACAGGAAAACTGTTTATTCTCTGTCATCTTTGGCTGTGCTAACTAGCCAAAGATGACAGATCATATTGTTGCAGGCACATCATATTGTTGCAGGATATGATGTGGTGAACCAGCTGTAACTTAGCAGAGAGCGAGGGGTGAGTGAAGCATACATGAGGATGATTGACAGCTCTAACACCCTCCTCCTGGCTCTGATTGGTTGTTTCTGACAGAGCTGTGTACCTGTTCAAAATGACAGCTGCACTGAAAGCAGAGAAACATGATTTTCTTTCCACATATTATCTGCCTTTTATTGTACTGTCACAACATAGTGATCATCTTAACAAATATGTAAAAAACAGAATATTTTGTAAAAAGTTACATATTGCAGCTTTGAATTTTCCTCAGCAGTTTTGTAGCCTCTGTGCAGCCAGCTCATCAGTTCGTAACTTTGCTGGCAAACCACCATCTGATTTATTTTAGACATCCTGGGTTTTACACCAAAGCATATCTTTCAGTGGGAGACAATAATATTGCATACAAAATGTAGACATTAATGCTCAGTATAAATACCGTTCACTGCACATTTATTCATGCAACTCACCACCCACTATTATCGCGAAACAAAAAGTGTGCAGCAGAAACTAGCTTTGACCGTCGTCGTTTTGTAGTTGCCAAACAACAAACACACAGTTGGCGTGGGAAATTGACCACGCCGTGTGTTTGCCCCTTTATTGGTTGAGCATGAATAAGTCAGCACCACTCTCCCTCCATCTTATCTGTAGTTAAGTGACAGAATAGAGGTCGGCCTAAGCAGCAAGCCAGACGTGAGATGTTTCTATGCCAAAGGATATAGAAAAAGGCAATTGAGTCCCTTTGTTTACGACTGATGTCTATCCAGCGCTAGCAGGATACGAGAGGATCAGATGACTGTTTTTCTAGAACTAAGAGCGATAGCAGCTTTATGTTTCTCTTACCTTTAGCTGACCCTGTCAATCCTGGAAGAGATGACATCCTCAAAACCAGAATAAAACTTTTAAATTATTTAAAATGTGTCATGATGTGCGGGTTTGTAGTGGTGAGGAGACGCAGAAACCCAGGTTAAGATGATGAGGATGGATGATTTATTGAACAAAAAACCAGCGGAAC
>CAEGAF010175731.1:0-30667 GCA_903067075.1 Micropoecilia bifurca | reverse complement strand
CGATACTCCCCCCCCCCGCCCCCCGCCCCCACAATTCGTGGGAAGACAAATCAAGCTCCTCCACCACACCATCTTGTTTTTGAGTTGAAAAATGTTTAAAGTTGACGGGAAATTTGAAAATATCAGTTGATAATCATGTGTTATTGAAGGATTAAAAGATTAATAATTGAACACCAGCTATAAAGTCTTAAAAAATGAAAATATTTTTTAAAATCTTAAATAAATAAGCAATGCTTAGCCTGGTGGAGGCACAAGTAAAGTCTGGTCGCCCGCCAGGCTTATAAAACACTTGGGGAAACACTGAAGAACCTTCAGGTTCAAATAAATCCAGATATTTGTCTTATTGAAATTCATTGCTGGCCCAAAAACAATAATAATGACTCAGATCAGCTGATTGTTTCACCATGCATATAAATATAATTTCATTCTGGAAGTTTTTTTTATGTCTAACATTTATTGTAATAGTGTAGGCACAAATCAACTTTATTTATTCTAATCCAAAAGAAAAATTAAATTCACATCACAAGCTAATATTATGTAATTCTGCTGTGTCACACTGTCGGCACAGAACTGCAGCTCCATCAGGAAACTGACCACAGCTTCACTTCTTCACTGGAGTGAAGCTGAACTACTCTCAGTGTTTAACAGACAAACAGCGTGGTCAGTTGAGATCAGCTGAGGATGGAAGTCTGCTCAGCAACTTTGATATTCGTGACCTGGGCAGATACTAACAAACACACACACACACACACGTTTGCGTGGCTATCTTTGTGGGGACTTTCCATTGACTTTGACTCATTTCTCTCATTTCTATAGCCTACACCTTACACTCTGGCAATTAATTTTTTTTACCCATTATCCTAACCCTAACCCCATCCATTACATACCTAACCCTAACCCTAACCAAAAAATTCTCAAACCTTAGTTTTAGTCTTTGATACTGCACAAGATCATTAGTCTCTAACAATTATGACATTCTTGAGCTTGAGATTCTGATTTGCAAATATTGAAGATATATTATTTGCTCCAGTTAATTTCTACAAGAGGCAACACCAGAGGCCTTTTGCCTAAAAAGGGGGGAAACATGTATACAGAGTTTAATTGGTGAGGCTGGTCTCTCTGGGGGCTTGGCAACAGACAATTGTTATGTAATGCAAGCCAGTGAATGCCCACTGCAACCTGATGATTCGCTGCACAGCAGACCTTGTCTTGCACAAATTCCTGAAACTATAATGAAGTAACTGGACATTTTGGGCTTTAACCATAGATAAATTATTGATTACAGCTTTGAATGTTGTATGCTGCTGATTTGGTGTTGGCTATTCCAGTTCTTGTATGTATCTGTTTTATGCCAAATCTGAAGGATGATGAATATGCTAAATGCACGACTTGCATCAATAGTCATTATTGTTTGTGATTTGTAAAGATAAAATAGTTTAATGCTAAAATGAGATGCAGCTGCAGTGGCAGCTACAGTGCCCAACATGTTTTTTTTCTTCATACAACAGTACAAAGTACAATCAAGTACAAACTGGTTAGGTTTTTCACAGTGAAAATACTTTGAATTTTGGTCATAGATCTGAATTTATCATAGTTATTATTTTTCTGTTGTTTTTTCTTCAAATGTTTTATCCTTAATTTATAAATGCAGTTTTAACCCTTTAACTGTCACAAGAACACTGTTGTCCTCATGGACTTACATGTTTTCATTTTGATGGTGACAGTTAATTAAACAACAACCAGTGTTCGAAACAAAAACTAATCAGATGTTTATCAGTTTCATTCAATGATAGAACATACAAATCTGCCTTTTTTTCCTGCATTAACCTGACTGCTCTGTTTGTTTCGGTCATCTGCAGTAAAGAGACAATTTTCAAATATACATACTGTTATATGTATACTACTATGGTTGACTTTTGCTGGATGATAAATTGTTCCAGAAGTTATTGCGATAAATGATAATATTGCTGTTTTGAGACCATTTGATGGTAATAGCAAAAATAATAATGCAAGAGCACATTCAAGAAGATCGGAAAACTTTAAATTATAAAGAACATTTAACACTGAAGCTGGAAGAGATTTTGAACAACTAAAATAAATAAATAAACAAAACAACAAATAAAATTAATTTTGAAGTCTTTGTCAACAACATTGTCTTTCAAAAAAGGGGGATAGTTGAGACCAAAACAGCAGACTGAAGACTATTATCTTCCAATTTTTGGTAGAAAAAGAGAAAGAAAGAAATAAACAATAAATCATGCCAATGGAAATTATTGAGTTTGTTTTAATTTATCATGTGATTAATTGATTTATTGACTATTGTGACAGGCCTACTATGGTGGTCTATTATGCTCTAGCACAAATTAAGGAAGCAGTTGCAGCATCCAGGCAGGGTTAAAACTGGATCTGTTGTTATCAGATGTTTCCATTATAGACAGGCAGGAAGGAAAACCATTGTTCAGCAGAGAGCTTTGAGGCATTTCCTCAGATTGTAACCTCTTCAGGAACCAGCTGTCCACAGACTCTCTCTGACTCTCTCTTATGACAGTTTTTCACTTTTTTTTGGAAATTTGTTACTCCAAGGGACTATTTGAGAATAGTAATATCATTTTCACTGAAAGGCATTGTGTCACCATCTAACTTAGCACGGAAATGTGAAACTACATTAAGAGAAGCATTTGACAGAATTGAAAACTGCAATCCATAAATGGCAGAATTTAGGGTTTAGTTGTCAAACATATATCGGCCACAGTTCTATCCAGATTAGTCGATAAATATTAGGCATAAGTCATTCATAGCAAAAATCTTTTCATAATTATGTGTTTTAGTATAGCAAATATGAAAGATAAAAAAATAGGTTCAATTTGCTGTGATGGACTGGCGGCCTGACCACTGTAGATAAGCCCCTCAACACTCTGCAAAGATAATGGATGGTTGGTCCAATTTGATGAGATCTTTGATTTATTGTTTTTGTTAAATTATAAATCATATCAATCAGTCGTCTCAAGAGTTTCGCACTTAAGCAAATTTACAAATGGCCAAATTCTCTGATACCCCATGCTTTGCAGCTTCTAAGTTTTTATAGTCCAGCTCAAAAATTGTTCCCCAATGTCTGTGTCTTGGGAATCATAGGACCCCCTTCATTTAGAACAGAGTCCCAAATTGTAGAAAGAAATCTACAATTTGGTATGAGCAGCTACCATATCAGACCTCTAAGCTGTGTGTTTTAGTTCAAGTGCAGAAATTCTGGGTCCACACATCAACCAGCAGTACTTCCTTATGGGTATAGATCCCAGACTCAGAGTAAGTGCGTTTTTCCATAACACTTCTTCTTCTACGTTTTTTCTAAAGTCTCAGGACATGTTGTTTGTGCTTTTGTCTGACATTTTTTCATCGAAATATCTTTGAAGCATTCCATAAAATAAATATCGATCCTCCAATATAACAGCACACTGCTGGAATTTAACAATATCAGAGAAAACACTGGACAGTTTCTCCTTTTACATATTTCCAGATTGAAAATGACCAAAAACAAATTCTTCACCACAACTGTCTGGATTGCCTCTTTTTATATATATATATAAGCAAGCGTTTTTAAATTACAAAAAGTCACAGATGTAGATTGTACTCTCTCACAATTTTCAAACCAAAATAGTTTGGACATATTTTCGCGTGTTGGTGAGAAATTTGAAAAGTAACGGATGGTGTTTCCTCGGTGACATCGATGTAAGTTATGTACCATAGGTGGTCTTCTGATGGTGCTCATGAAATATTCATGAAGATGCTACATTTATTGTGATTTGATTGCTGGGTCTATTGGTGAGAATAAAAAAGTCCTGGTTTAAAATAAGGTTTTGGGAATGAACCCTTGTGCTGCAGGGAGACAAGCTGGATGGTGGCTAGACAGAGTGTAGCCACAGGTGGTCTGTAATTCTGCGGAGTAATTGCTTGGCAAAGTGTATTACGGATCTTCAGACCACTCATCCTCACTGTAGGGGTGGACCAGAGAAAAGGGTGAGTGAGGCAAAAAATAGGATGGATAACATGATGTCCCGTTGAGAGACAATTCTGAGAGACACTTACAATACCTTGAGGGAGTATTATTATTGTATGTGTTCAAAGAACACTTTTAGTAAAGGCTATTAAGACAGACTAATGAAAATGATGGTCACAAATGGGGAGACAATCTTCAATTGAATTGAAATGTCACTGTCTTTAAAAGACAGGTGCAACAGGCATTTTCAGCGTTTTAAGTGGAGAGCATGTTGTCATAGTGCTTTAGAAGAGTATGTTTCTTTTTTATACCTTGTGAGCTTTCCAGACCTCGGGGTTAGTAACAAGAGAGCCGCCTGCTTCTGGTCGTTTTTGTCTGCACTGGCAGCACCAGCTGTCCGAGAAGCTCCTCTCAACAGTCCTTCAGCCTGGCGGTAGGACAAGCCCGACAAAGCGTTTCTGAAATGCCCTCCTGAGAGTTCAGAGATCAAACTGGTGGCAGACAGTTTTACCCCTCCCCCCAACTCCAGCTGTATTAACTTGTGTGTGTTTAAAACAGATTTGAGTTTCTGGAAAATGTGTCTTGACAATAATCACAATATGTGGTGCCATGTTTAATTTAAGATTCAACTGCTTAAAAATATGCAAATGTAATAACTAACTCTATCTTCTATCACCGCTAACATATTGTGTATCAGCTTAATGTTTTTATTCTAAGGTCACTCATCCCTCTCCTCGTTGATTATTATTCCAGTTTTATGTTCTGAAAGCAGCCCGAAGCTAAAAAGTAACTGCCGAAATGATTTATTATAAATATTAGACAAGATTTCCCCCAGAAAACTTGCCCAGTGGTTGGGCGCTAGGGCAGTCATTCATCCAGTGGACCTTTGTGTTTTTGAGTTGAAAAATGTTTAAAGTTGACAGGAAATTTGAAAATATCACCTAATAATTATGTTATTGAAAGATTGGAAGATTAATACCGGAACACCAACTATAAAGCCTTAAAAAAATGCAAATATTAAAAAAAAAAACTAAAATAAATACAAAACAAAAAAAATCTAATTTACACTCTCACAACCCATTTCACTTTATTCTTACGGAATCCATTTTGAAAATAAAAGCAGGTCTACCCACCCAGCCTCTTTCTTTTATCAAATTGTGCTGTGCTGTGTGAGCGTGTGTGTGTGTACAATATTTTCTTCTCTTCCATATGTCATGATGTAGGGCCTTACTCTTTCAAATCAATCTTCGTGGGTCAAAAAGCTTTGTAGCCACAAAATGTTGGTACAGCTTTCCAGATACAAAAATCTATTATGTTTCAATCAGATATGTGGTGTTAAAACTAAGATCAAAGCGAGATTGTAAATAATTTTACAGAGAGGATGCACACTCTGACAGACCTCCATGTCCAGCAAAATGAATGCAACAGCAGGCAACTGGACCAGCTACTTCAGGGGAACGAGTGGGATGGAGACGGAGTTCAGGACGTCTTCAACGTAGCTTACCACCATAAGTGTGTGAGTGTGTGTGTGAATGAGTGAATGACTGTAGTGCAAAGCGCTTTGGGGTCCTCTAGACCAGACAAGGTGCCGAACAAGTGCAGACCATTTTACCACTATATCATTTTAAAGCATCATACAAATGAACTAGGCTTGAAAGGAATGATGAAGGTGCAACATATTCATGGAATAAATAAATCTGCTTTGTTTGCTTCTACAGATGAGATGGCGAATCCTTCTTTGTCAAAGAGTGGAGGCGACCCAGGAATCACCCCTCTATCTCCTTCACATATCCAGGTGAATTTTATTCATCTGTTTGTTTTTGTACATTTTGTTGCAGAACACTGCAAGGCAAGGTCTCTTTTCTTAACATTGTTTCTAATTGCCATTGACCCAGAGGTATAAAAACGGTCAGATTGGCCTGGTTCTGGTTGAAATGACAAAAGAAGTCAACCCTGTTAAAATAAGACAAAGTTTAAGATTCTGGTAAATGATGTTTGCCTGCCGACATTTAAATTTGTGCTTTCAGAGCTTCTATTTCAGACATGAGGTTAGGACTGCGATTAGCACAAACTGCAGAATAACAAAGCTGAGAATTTTAGAGCATACAGCACCAACATGCTGAGGTGTGGTATAAAAGCCACACCTCTTGCTCTCGCACACGCAACTCAAACAAACACACAAAAAAGCATGACTGCACTTAGCCTCTCTTGCAAGAAGCAGCAGGACTAACTCTCCTTACTCCTGGTACATATGGTGATGGTACAAGTATGCAAATTACTCCAAAATCAACGTGAGACAGATAATCTCTAAAAAAAATAATCCATCTCCTCCCCGCTCTGCATAATTACTCCTCTCAGTCAGAAACAGCCACTCAGAACTAGCAGTAACCAGCTAGCCGCCATGCTAACAGGAAGTTTTCATTCCTGGATTGTTTATTGTAATGGTTCCTGTATTTGCCTTTGAATGTTAAGTTTTATACTTTAATTTTTTTGGCAATGTTGAGAGGTTTTATTTTGGTTCTTTGCATTATTTAGCCTCTTCAGACCCTTCATATGTTATCAGTATGTTAAAGACAATATTACCGATAGAAGTACAATTTGCAGAATGCCTGTTTTGTTTAGTTTTCTTCTTTTGGTAACACTTTATTTGACATGGTGTGAATAAGACTGACATGACACTGTCATAAACATAACACCTGTCATGAACATGAGTCATGACTTTATGAATGTCTATGACTGTTGTCATGAAGTGTCATTTGGTAAATTATGACACTTAATGCAAAGTTGGTCTAAAAGTTGCATTGAAAGTCCATTAAAAATGCCAACATTGCATTATATTGTCATTATTTACAAAATCATGCAAAGTTGGCACTTTTAACTAACTTTTAAAGCAACTTTGTATTAAAAGTGCCATTATTTACTGAATTATTTACTGACACTTCATGACAAAAGTCACAAACATTCATAAGGACTCGTTCATGTTCATGACAGATGTTATGTCATGTTTATGACAGTGTTATGTCAATCTTAAGCACACCCCTTCAAATAAAATGTTACCAAACATTTTTTTCCAGACTAAGCAGAACGAATCAGGTATCGCTGACGTCGGACAGATTCAAGTTATTTCTTACAAAAAAGCTTTCTCATTTCAACTCAGTCTGATGGGATTTACGTCCATATTTTTGAGAAAACATGGAACAAATTTTCAGTCTGGTTCGTTTTCGGCCATCGTACTAAAATGAGTTCCTTAGATTGCTGATTTCAGTATTAATTTTTTTCTATACTAACCAACTATTAGTCACTATTAATTAAGTATTCTTATCGAAGTGGAAGAGCTTTCATTAACATTATTGTGCTGAACAGCGAGCAGCTACAGTTTACTATTTGAAAAAAAAATATTAGTAACCTAATTAATAAGACTGAACAAAGTTTGTAAAATTATGACTATATACACACACACACACACACACACACACACACACACACACACACATATATATAGCCAGGAATTACATATGATAAATAAGCTTAATACAGAGCTAAATTGAGTTAGATTTTTTTTTTTAGAATACTTTATTTTGGATTTTAGTAATAACATCACAAGTATTAACTGATAGGACACAATTTGTTCACAATAAAGCACAGTTTAAGCAATAGGATACACTTAAAATAATAATAATATGACACAACAAACAAATGACAAGAAGGACTGAATGGGGGTGGGTAATGTGGGGGAGGAGGGTAATCAATAAGGATGAAATAAAAATGTATATGAATTGGAATTAGGTTGAGAGACAGATGGTAGCAGATTCGCTCATTAATCCTGTTGAGTCCAGCTCGATTACACGATGATCAGTCACTCAAATGTGCTGGTAGATTTTGCATATACCTTAAAAATGGCTGCCATATTTTATACAAAGTCTTTTTAGGGTCACACAGCTATTGATTTCAATATGCCCCCTTTCCATATTGGAAAGGGGGCATCTTATTTCCATTTTGTTGTAATACATTTCTTAGCAATTGCTGAAAGGACTTCTGTAAGTTTCTTATAATTTGTCTTTAGATTGGAGTTCGTAAAGTTCCGGTTCTATTTCATGTATTGTTGATCTGCTCTGTGTTTATTTACTTCCTGCATGTTCTTGCTTCTGATCTGTCCCCTTGGCTGTGTGTAATGTTGTGATAATTTTGTTGTGCAGCAAAGTGACACGGACCAGGTGCAGTCCGGACCGTCCTTTGTGGTGGTGGTCGCCATCGACTTTGGCACGACATCCAGCGGTTATGCTTACGCTTTCACAAAGGAGCCAGAGTGCATTCACACCATGAGGTGGGCCAACGCTGCAATGCAGACAGTCGGTGGGGTAAAGAGTGGGGGTGGGGTGAATCAACAAAACACAATTCACTAGCAAAGACCACGCCATAAAGATATGCATTTAAAGATTTATTGAAGAAGGGATGAACGGATAGGGATGGAGGGATGAGGACATGAAGGGATGAAGGATGACGGTATGAAGGGATGAAAGGATAAGGTTTGAAGGGATGAATGATCTTGATTTGGATATCTGGGGAGAATGATGGAGGGCTTGGGAAGTGAAGACTCTGCGTGGGGGTTTAGTCTTCGGGAAACCGATCTTATTTTCCCGAGCCCTTATATGATCCACCCCAGATGAAACCTGCAGCACAAAGAAGCGAAACATGGTTATGGATGTAGGAGGATGAAATGAAAGAGATAAAGCGTAAGGGAGGGTGGGGTTGACGAAATGAAACCGACTGAGATGCCTGGAAAATTCGAGGTGTGGTTTGGGCGTGGCTCAGCTCCCGAACCCATTTTTAACTCCATTTTTATGTTTCATGCAGCATTTTAAAACACTTCACCGACATATAGAAAGGGACTGAAGTATCCAACAATACCTAATATTGTTTACATTAATGGATGACATTTTTCCTTTACTCTGACATTTTACGATTGTAACCTGATGATTCTTTGGTTTATTACATCCTCAATGCATTTCTTTAACTGGATACATTTCTTTAAGCAAAATGTAGATTCGTCTAGATTTCCTGTCTGACATCAGAATGTTGGTGACTGAAATCTGCAGTGTGTGTCCCTGGACACCACACACACTGCAGATATCTGTGATTTTTTTTTATGACTGTGTGTGTGTGGACTCTTTCAAGCTTTATGCTATGTCAGTGTGTGGCTTTTCTTTGCCCAGTCTGAATCCTGCCTGGAGATTCCTGATGTTCTGATGTTCTTTGTGAACATTATTTGTTAAAACAGGTTCATCCCAACCAACCAGTTGACAGTCTGCTTTGCAGAAATCATTTTTTATTTTTTAATTTTTTTAGCATGAAGTCTCTTCAATGCATTTGAAGTAACGATTCTTCTGGTTTCTTCTGCTTTGGGTAGTTATTTCCAGATTTTACTTTATTGCGATACAAATAGCTAAATAAAGTCTTAATCAGTAGATTTTGTGTTCCAGGCATAATTAAGCTGTATCATGCTGGATTATGTCCTTTCATCACAGTAAATTTATGTGACATTTCCTGACTCATCCCCCTTTTCAGGCGCTGGGAGGGCGGAGACCCTGGTGTTTCCAATCAGAAGACTCCAACCACCATCTTGCTGACTCCAGACAGAAAGTTCCACAGCTTTGGATACGCAGCCCGTGATTTCTACCACGATCTGGATCCTAGCGAGTCCAAACACTGGCTGTACCTGGAGAAATTCAAAATGAAGCTTCACACCACTGCAGTAAGGCTCAGAACACGCTGGATATCTGCGGCACCTGATCAATAAATGCTGATCAGCTCAGCTGCTCGTGTTTCAAGCTGTGGCAGTTGGGTTATTCGGTGACTTGCTGACCTGGACTAGTCTGACGCATTATGTTTTTTGCACAATCTTGTGCAGCAGAATTGCCCGCTGGTTGCAATTCTGCTGTTGTTCTTCTGCTGCATGATCTGCTGCCGGCTTGTTGCCAGTAGTGGGTTTGAACCTGGAAACCAGATTAATTCAAGCTACTTAACACATTTCAGTCAGCGTACGATTGAACTGTTTTCCAAGCAGCCATACCTCCAGCCCATCCCTTAGCCCTCTTCCC
The DNA here is from genome assembly GCA_903067075.1 of Micropoecilia bifurca. Taxonomy (NCBI): domain Eukaryota; kingdom Metazoa; phylum Chordata; class Actinopteri; order Cyprinodontiformes; family Poeciliidae; genus Micropoecilia; species Micropoecilia bifurca. The sequence goes on along the minus strand of CAEGAF010175731.1, from coordinate 20,575 downwards.
ACATGTGCTGAAACATTTTGGACTATTATATTTGTCTGCAGTATACTGCAACAGGTGTAACTGTGTACAAAGTAGGTGTCTGCAAATAACATATATAAGTGTAACATTTTTGCTGGGTAAATCTTTATTTAAAATAAAGCAGCTCACCACGGTGCAGTGCATTTAAAGACAGATTTAGACATGGTTACAAGCTCCCTGCTTTTTCCTTGGTTGTTTATTCAGTATTCAGATTTGATTGTAAATGCATCTTTATATTGTTTCCATCGCTTACTTTGTCAGTTTCACTTTATAGATTATCAGCTACTCTAATTCCTGGCAAAGATACATGACCTCATTAGAAAACGGGCTGAGAAGCTGCTGCAGACTGAGGCCCATCTCTGTCCTTTGTGTTTGTCAGAATCTGTCCATTGACACTGAGATCCACGCAGCGAATGGAAAGCGAGTGAAAGCCCTGGACATCTTTGCCTATGCACTCGCATTCTTTAAAGAGCAGGCATTAAAGGTAAAATGAATCATTAATGTAGTATTTTACTTTTTTTTCTTGGACATGCAGTATTTTTGGTGACTGTTTCAACACTTTGCCTATGGGGGAACTTTTCTGCCATAATTTGAAAGCACACATTTTCAATCTGAAAGTAGGATTTCATGTTGTCTGTTCTCAAAACTTTTAATACTTGTGCTCAAAGCTTCTCCTTGCACTCAGAACTCGTCTCCTCTTACAGAACTCTCTGCTCGCTTACGAAACGTTCTCCACTTGCTTTTGGAACAAAAATGCACAGTCGCCTGGTAACCTCTCAGCCAATAGAATGAAAGTGTTGTACTAGGTGTGCGTTTGTTTCCTTCTAGTGGGTGTACCTGTGTTGTGCGAGAAGTTTTGAGTACAAGCATTACAGGTTTTGAGAAGGATCTCAGTAATTCTGCTCTCAGATCGAAAATGTATGTGCTCTTGAATTATGGAAGAAAAATTCCCCCATTTTTATTAAAATAGTTTGTAGACTGAATTTTGTCGCCTCTTCTCTGAGCTCTGAGGCATTATTAGCGATACACCTACAGATCATCAAATATAAAACAGAAGCAGTAAAACTCCACTCTCTCAAATACAGAACTGTTGCTATGTTGTTTGTCTAAGTCTAGGACTGAACTCTAACCTCTGCATGGCGTTTCTCCTGCAGGAGCTCAGTGATCAAACTGGCAGTGAATTTGACAACAGTAAAGTGAGATGGGTAATCACAGTACCAGCAATCTGGAAAATGCCTGCAAAGCAGTTCATGAGGGAAGCAGCCTATAAGGTGGGTTGAGTGTCTGTTTTTGTTTTTTTGCATCCATACTTTTTATACATAATTTGACTGATTAGCTCTAAGACAATTTGGCAGAAAAGATGAGTTTCCTTTTCATGCTCACAAAGAAGCTAAAGAAAATGTTCAGTAAGAATTGTTTTCTCAGTAAGATAAAAATGTCACTTTACTAAAAACATTAAGATAATGTTTTTGGTAAATGTTTGGAGCTAACTATGAGTTCACAGCATTGAGGAGGCATGCCACTATTTATTTATTCATTTATTTATTTGAAGGTATCAACATATTAACTGGAATAGAAATTTTAATATCCCACGAATGCCCCAAACCAACCACCATCAAGATGGACCAGCATTGCTGCATGTGTGTGTGTGTGTGTGTGTGTGTGTGTGTGTGTGTGTGTGTGTGTGTGTGTGTGTGTGTGTGTGTGTGTGTGCGTGCGTGCGTGCGTGTGTGTGCATGCGTGCGTGTGTGTGTGTGTGTATGATGAACATTTATGATTTAGAGATGCAGCATTCTTTTGTCTTTTATAAAATTTTCCTCTGAAACAATAATTGCCCAACCAGGAGAAAAAAAACCCCTCCTCACATTTATAAATGGGTTTTACTGAAGAGATGAGGAAGATGACCAGTTCTATTCTGTCTTGTTCTGGTCCGTTCCAGATTTGGAACGGACCGTCAGATCAATGAACAGAGCAGGCTGCTAAATCCAGTGAGAAGGGAAGGTGTTAGAATGAAGCTTCAGCACACACAGTGACTCGGCATTTTGCAAGAGGATTTAGTTGATTGGCTCTTCACAGAAGACAAAAGGAGAAATAATAGAGGCAATACAAGACTCTCTGTTACTTTCTCTTTTAAAGAGCGATCACTGCAGCTGAAGAAGCAAACATCTGGAAGAAAAAGCACTCCAGGAAATGTATTTACAAACATTATGATATGCAAATAATATTACATATCATGTAAAATTATTTACCCATTAAAAGGACTCAATTTATGGAGCTCTCTTTCTATTCTGTCCACTGAAAACGTAAAAGTCACATTCACTTAGGACAACACAGGTAGGTGAGATGAGACATGAACTTGTGACCAGAGAAAGCTGGAATCAAACCTACAACTTCAGAGGCTCAGGACAACAACTCTACCCAGTCAGCCACATTTCCTCACTTAATTGGTTTTCTGAAATCTGCAGGGTTTCCCTCAGTGTATTTTAAGTCTGGCGGGTCATCCAGGCCAAGTTTTACTTGTGCCCCCACCAGGCCTAGCATTGTTAATTTGTTAGTTTTTTTGGTGGGGGGGGTTTAGTGATTGCCCTTTTCTTAAGACTTGATAGTTGGTGTTTAGGTATTAATCTTCCAGTCTTCCAAAATGCATATGCAAATACCTTTATTAAATGGTATTTTCAAATTTCCTGTCAACTTTAAACATTTTTTTACTCAAAAACACGAGTGGCAGAGTGACTGTTTTCTGGGGGAAACCTGGAGTCCCCCAGAAAACGTGCCCTGATAAAGTTCCAGCCAGAGAGGCAGCCCAGCAGAAGTCATGTTTCAGGGTCATCCAGGCCATATTTAAGAGAAAGCTAAGTTAACTGTTTATGTTCTCAGAGTTTTTCCTTTCTTTGTAACGCCTCTTTGAGTGGACTAAAAAACTCTACATAAGTTTGATGTATTATTATTATTATCATTATTATTATTATTATTATTATTATTATTATTATTATTATTATTATTAATAGTAGTAGTTATAGTATTAAGTTATTGGAATGAACTTCATCAAATCTAGTAAGACCAAGTGAAAAGATTAAAAAAACATGCAATCGACAAAAATAATCAGTGAAATTTTAAATATGAATCAGATCCACTGGTACAAAATATTTTTTAAGCATAAGATAAATCTGAAATGGGACCTTTGTGGCATAAATAACACCAATGCTGAATTGAACCAACCCTGTAATTTGTTGCATTCAGGGAACGCTGTAATCCCTCCCATTCCTGTGCTAAATGTGGAGGTGACATATCATATTGTATTTTATCATGATTACACATTCACATTTGTTCTATTTTTTGTTGTTGTTTTTAACCTTAAAAAAGCTGATAAACACACTCTGCAGGATACTGTAGAAGACAGAAGGTTTTTTTGTGATTATAAATCGTATTTTGATTCCTCTGCCTCTCTGCAGTCTGCTCTGGTGTCACGTGAAAACCCAGAACAGCTGATCATTGCTCTAGAGCCCGAGGCGGCCTCCATCTATTGTCGTAAGCTGCGCCTCCATCAAATGGTGGACCTGGGCACTCAGACCACCCAGAACGGCTTCAGCCCAAACGATAATGTGGGGAGTGGAATGACCCAAGGTACGTTTGGTCAACATTCACAAAAAGTGCTTTAAATCTTTTCAACTAATGAGTTTTACGCCGTAGATACCATGACTTGCACCAGGCTGCTTATTTCTGGACTCCTGTTCTTTTTAACATGCAGCACAGAAAACATAAGAACTGACTTTGTAACTTGCTGTTTTCTCCCTGTTTCACACCGTTCGCTTCTGTAGTGTCTCCAGGTAAATAACACAAGCTGCATGAACTCACATCATATTTATTAAGTTGAATTCATCACACTTGAGCTTGCTGTTGCTTCTTTTCTTAGAACTTAGTAGCAAGAAATTTTGCTTCACAATAAAAGCATCAACACAAATTGAACGATGACATTTAAACTATAGAATACAAATACTACATTATCAATGAGCTCTTTGGATTTCTAATTATTGAAGGAAATGTTGACATGAACTAGGCTCCCTCATCACCCACTGAGCCGCTGTAGTCCTTAAAGTCGGGTTTGATTCCCTACCCAGGCTGCATGTCTTTGTTCCTTTGCTTGCTGACCTTTTCCTGTCTGATTAGTCACTAAAGGCCTCCAGCAAAAAAGTCTTAAAGAAACAGAAAAACATTATAGAAGAAAGAAGTCTACCAATCTCAACTCATATTTCAAAGCTCTTCTGTTCGTCACTCTGAATGTAACACTTGTACTGTGTGGCGTTGAGTCAAGAAGAGATCTGGGAGGATATGTACACTCCAAAAATTGCAGTGCCGCTGTGTGTGTGGATGTGGCATGGAGGGTTTGCAGGGAAACAACTACTCTGTCATTACCAAGTTAATGAACTGGTTTTGTGCTGAATTTGATGGTGCGTTTGTGTGTCAGCAGAATGAGGAGCAAAGGGCTGAGCACAATGTCTGAGGCTCCCTTTACTCAGTGTGGTGGACCGTGTTGTCACACTGTTGAGGCATGCAAGCTGTTGTCTTTCAAATCAGGTCAGGGTGACTTGGTGTTCAGTAAGTTTGTATTGTCAGACATCAAAGGCTCAACCATGTTATTATTTAATTTGAAGATTGTGCTTAAAACTAAACGTATCTCAAAAACGTACCCCCAAAATATTGTAAAAAGGTAAGGTCAGAAAACCTTATTTCTACCATGAATATGTAGTGATTGAGCCAGTTTCAAAAAAAGATACTTTTCTTATCTTAACATTAAAAGGAGAACTGAAAAGTGGAAGAAAATCATTAAAATATACTTTTGGTGTTTTCTGCATATTTCATGGCCGCCTCACATGTGTGACATCCACCAAGGATTATGAGCATTAAGCATTTCAACAGCGGCTGGATGAAAATGGTCATAACATGGTTCACTATGTGTTGCAATTGATTGTTAAAAACCAGCCCAAAAAATAAAAATAAAATAAAATAAATAAATAATACAGAATAGAGAGCATTTGAAGTAGTAATCTGTTATCAATCCCATGTTGTCAGCTCGGTTGCTATGTGTGTCGTTCCATCAGCCATGACGGTTCTGATCATCAGAATCCAATTCTCAAGAGTTTTCTCTCGATTCTGGAGATCCAGCTGTCAGCTCAGGTTCATACTGGTGTGATTGTTTATCATTTACTCCCATAAAGTCTTCTGGAATTTTTATTTTTAATTTTCACCAATAATCAGCCAGACAGCAGAGCTGTTTTTGGTTCTTTAGCACTAATTTAATAGCCGGCTGGCTGGCTGGGGCGTAGTGTGCGTCATGCACCAGCATGGTAGTGATCAAGTTCGGCCCATTTCAGCTTTTATTGACAGAAGTGCTAAGAGCAAGTATACAAGTCAGAGAAATGAGTCCATGGTATGAAGTTTTTCAATAAATGATGTTCATGCAATATCAATATTTCAAGAAGTGATTTCAGTTCTCCTTTGAAACATAAAATGAAGTGAAGCAGCAACTGCAAATTCCTTCCTCTTCCTTTCACATTGACACTATCCACTTCTCACTAACGTTCCCTACACCACTCCTATACGGAGGACCAAAACTGACAGAAATCTATATTTTTTCTTTAGCCTTTTCCTTATAAATGCATTTTCATCAAGAGATGTACACATGTGTTGCACACAACACATGTGTGTACACATAAGCTTAAGCCTGACGTCACTGCCCCTCATTTGCATTTAAACATTCCTTAATGCCAAAGCTTGCGCAAGGAAAATAAAAAGGAGACAAGGCAATGACAAAAGAACGCTTGTATAAGGAAAAGAAAGAACAAAAATTTCCTGATGAAAATCCATGGGTAAGAACAAGGAAAAAGTAAAAAAAAAAAGTAGATTTCTGCTTTTATTTTTAATTATAAAAATACTCCATACTCCTACACCAAAAATACACAGTGATAAAAGTCATTAATTTTTTACTCTGGTAAATATTTTATGTGACCACAAACATATGGTAAGTTCACTATGAATTAGTACAATTAAATGCATGTGTGCAAACAAGAGAGACATTTATTTTTTTTGAGAAATAATTCCTCCTCCTTCCCTAAAATCACCTACTGCATGTTGTTTTAGCACAGGAACTGAATTGGCATTTTAAGTCCAATTTGGTGATTCAAACAAAGGATTGAATATTCAATAATTACTTTTTTTTGCAAATGGTGGGTATGGAACTGCATCCACACTCAATATGTTTTTTACACTGCGTTGTAAAAAAATATGCCCTGGATGCTGGGTACTGCATGTTCTGACCACACAGCATCGTGCCAAAACCAAAATGTGATCCCATCAAACTTTGTCAGGTTCTGGTCACATTGCATAATGTCTTCATATTTCATTTGGTGATGCCTACTTGCTGTTTCGAGTGTCGGATGCTTTTGTCAACTGCCTGATATCACTATGAGATGTCCTCTGGAATAGATGTTCCTGCTCCAGTGCTTTCATTTGCATATCCATCTGCATGCAAAATAAGTCATTTTAACACTTACTGCTTAATTTACTGCTTGTTTTTGTAAATGTAAAGTTTGTTTGATTCTAACGTGTTTAAGTTGAGCATTTTTATTCCATATCAATTTTTTTATTCCATATCAATTTCCACATCAATAAAATGATGTTTTTTGCAATTTGAAAGAAACGTTAATATGCTGTTTGTTTGTTTTTTACCAGATAAAAACTACAGCATTTATAATTATATACATGAAATCCTTCTTCTCTAAAGGGGGATGAACATTGCTTTGAAAGCACACTCTGCTGGATGTTAAAACCCGAACTTGGATTGTCGGGCATCGTCTCTCACGCTTTATTTATTAATTTTTTTCCTCATATTTCCTAATCTCACATTCATCCGAACTTGTTTTTTACCCAAAGCACAAGAATGGCTGAATAAGTCTAAGAATGAATGCTATTTTTCACTTGGATTTGGAGCATATTAATGCAAAAAGTTGCTTATAATTGTAATTGCTGTAATCAAATGTTTCAGTGCTATATATAAAAAAAATCTTTTGTGTAATCTATGCTGTTTTAACATTTAGTCGCACAGATACACTTCTGAGATCATCCAATAATTGTGATTACCAAAGAAAAATAACAAGGCAGTGCCACATTTGTCCAAAACCATGTTGATAATCCTGTTGCTTTTGGAAAAATATTCTGTTGACTGTTGAAGTGAAAGTATAGCTATTGGGATCGTGTCCATTGTACTACATCTGGTGTGATGATGTAACAAAATGCTGGCTTTGTGTGGCATGATGCATGTTGGTGATGTGGTTGTGCTCTTGCAGGTCAGATGCAGGGACAGTGTTGTGTGTGTCCACCGATAGCGTCCTGCAGGCGCCGCCGCATAAACCACACAGTAGACCCCAAGTAAATTTATGACGCTGACAGACTTGGAGATTAAAATATATTTTTAGGCAAAAAGGTTTGTTTCTGGCAAGGTATCAGGTGGTGTGTCTTAAAATATAAAATGATGTAAAAAGAATGCTAATGTTGGGGGAAAAAACCCTGATATTCTCATTTACATTTTATTAAGAAAGGGCTTGTTTAAAAGGATTTAAACCCTTTTCATGAATAAATGAAAAACCCTTTTCCAACGTCACAGGATGCAAACCCTTTTTATAATTGCTTAGTGTTTTGCATGATTTTGATTATTTATGTTTGAGTTCCAAATTTTGGACACTGCAGGCGCTCCTTACCATCACCCTAATATGTTGGGCTACACAAAAACATTAATATTAGTTACAGATATTAAAATATTACTTCAGTTTTAAATCAGCAAGGTTTATGAATATGAACAGAATTTTGTTCTTGGCGTACATGTTTGTGAGAAAAATGTGAAAAAGACATCAGAGGTCACATTTTACAAGATGTTTGCCTGGATATTTTTATAAATTTGTGAAAACTTCTTTAAATTGTGAAAAAAAGAAAAGCATTGCACGGTATCACATAAAAAAAACCTCAAAGTATTAATGCAAAGGCCAAATGATGATGATAGCACATGACCAGCATCTTCTTAATGTTAAGGAGGGCTGGGCCAATAAATGTCAATGTTATCAATATCAGGACGATTATTGGTACCGGATTGATACCAGTGCAATGACATTGATACTTTTGTTTTTCTCTTCTAAATTCACAGGTAAGAAGGGAATAATTCTAGTCCTTTTCTCCTACATTGTGTTATATTGCTGTTAGTTAATTGAACATTTTATTTGCCTAAAATATTTGCTCTGGATTTTATCATAATCTTAATCAACCAGCTGAAGTGAAATCACCAAAATATTCAATAATGACATTTCAAGAAAAAGTATAGGTATTGGACCTGGTACCAATACTAGCCCTGCATTTACTTGATATCGGAGTGATACCAAAATATTCAAGTTTCTGATAGACAATGAACTTTTGCTTCTCATTTAGAGAACAAAATAAATATTCTGGTTGTTTTGCTAGTAAAATTCTTATGTTTTTTAGTAACTTACTAAATCCTAAATTGATTTTTTTTTGTTGTCCCTTTTAATTGTTTGACCTCAATCCCTTTACATCAGTCAGGGCAAGTATGCACATTGAATGGAATAATATAGAAAACTGATTTATACACTTAAAATAAAATCTAAAAACAAAGGAAAGGGATTTTAGCATAATATTGTGAAGCAAATTTGCTGATACTGAGTTAAATGATAATCAATCTCCTATTTTATAATAATAGAAAATAATCCCTTTATTATGTAATACATAGATATATATCTTATATGCTATTAAATTCTATAATTTAATAGCATATAAGCACCTGAGCTTGCTGCTTTCCTTTTACGCTGTACACATCACTTCCTCACACAGCAGAGCTTCCTGCCTTCCTGACACTCATTCCAAAATGTTCTTTCTGTTAACAACCAGCTAAGGAGCATGCACGGCGCAACCGGCAGAGCCGCACCTTTTTGGTGGAAAATGTCATAGGGGAGCTTTGGTCGGAGCTGGAAGAAGGTAGTGTCTTTCTCTTCTTCTTAACTTTTTCTTTCAGGGTTAGTGAGCTTGACTGAGTTTCTGCGGCACAATTCAAATTCAGAAAGGCATGTTGATTATTCTATGAAACTAACATTCATTTCAATACCTGTTTAAGTTATTTGTTTACAATTTTCCCCTCTTTCTGGCATATTTTCTATGTCTTAGGTGAGCAGCATGTGGTATGACTCAGATGAGATTACTCTATTGAAGACTGATATACAGCATGACCCCTTCAGAGATCTTATTCTTTTCTTCTTTCTTTGATCAAAGTGTAGAGATGGTCTCCAATTCAGATTATATACATAATTATACATTTGAGAAAATACAAATTATTGGATTTAAAGTTACAATTTATTTAATCTTTACCAGGTTCTAAACTGATTCAAATCTAATATGTGTACAAAACCACACACCCCCAGTCTCTGCAGTATTATTACATAGAAGAAGCATAAATTACACCTGAATCACTAGAAATGCTTAAAGTATAAAAACTCTAACATTTAAAAGGAATATAAAGGGGGCATTCTTTGTTTATAGCGATGCAGTGCATAATCTAAGGAAACACTACTTAAAAACAGATTTATCCAGTCTTCATCCAGGTAAAGTTCAGTTTGTTTATTGTATTGTGTGATTGAAATTTGAATAAAACTGCCATGTTGTCAATTTAACTAATTTATTCATTTTGCAAAAACGGAGCTTGGTGGTTTGTGAGAGCTGTACATAGTCTCCTCATGCTGGTCACCAGCTTGGTCACAGTGCTGTGGGGTGACATTACATTCTCCAACAAATGAGTTTTCACAAGTTTGCCTAAAGGTTTTTCATTTCGTATGAACAACCCGAGCACAAATGTCCTCACTTTTTGTACCAAACGTATGAACTTTTATCAAAAAGTGAAAGTTTAAATTGTAATCTTAGCTGGAAGTTGTTTCACAAGAGTAGTATCAACTTTGATGATGTGGAGCCGCCTTTTTCAACTCTGGTCCTCAAGGCACTCTGCCCTACATGGTCAAGGTTTCCCCCAGAAAACTTGCTAAGCCTGGTGGTTGTGCGCTAGGGCAGTCATTCATCCAGCGGCCCGTCGTGTTTTTGAGTTAAAAAACATTTAAAGTCTGCAGGATATTTGAAAATATAATTTGATAATTATGCGTTATGTTTAAAACACTTGGGAAAAATAAGCTGTGGTGGGGGCACAAGTAAAGCCTGGTGGCCAGCCAGGCTTATAATAAACTGGGGGAAATCCTGGTGTTTTAGATGTTTTCTTGCGTCAATAGACCTGATTTCAACTGATGGCCGATTTACAGACTTTTGCTGAATTGCAATCATCTGAGTGAAGTGAGTTAAAGCAGATACATCTAAAACACGCAGGGCAGTGTATCTTCAGGACCAGTGTTGGAGGACTAAAGCACAGACTCCAGCTGGAGAACAAGGCATTTTGAATGAATGAAAAAGAAACTCTTCCACTGAAAGGTGGCCAAACAACTTGGAGTGGAACTGCCTAAGCAAAGCCCAAACAAGAACATAGAAAACACCCAGAAACCTTATCAGAGACGCCTGAGTAACAGTGAGGTGCCAGTGAGGAGTAAGGTAGAATGAAAAACACAGAGAAATGAGTGGACATGACAGGAAACCAGAGGAGCTAATCAGATGAGAATGGAAAGCAGCTGAATGAACGTGGAGGCAGAGGGCAACAGTGAAATGACATGCAGCTGGGCAGGGGAGCAGAAAGCAGGCTGAGGGAGAGGAGATAAACAAAGTAGAGACAACTAAAAAAAACTGCAACTAAAAGTCAACAGAAAAAATAATCTAAAGAAATGGATCCAAAGTACAATCAATGAGAATAAATGAACAAATGAAATTAACTAAAATAGCGAGATCTAAGCAAAAAAATTATAAAATCAGTATAAAAAAAAATCTAAACAGAAAAACAAAATTAACTAAGTAGACTAATAAGTAAAAGCTTTATATTGCGATCTATTTTTAGCTTATATCTGAATTCTTTATTGAGAACATTGACCTTTGAGATATGATAGAGCTTAGTTATTTGAAAATTTATAATAAAAATGTAAAACTCCATACTGGATTTAATAAGAAAAATTCAATTTAAAAAATTGTTAGTCTGCTTTAGAGGCAGTTTTTTCTGGTCAGTTTGTTTTTCCCAAAAGACCTCCTAGGTTGTTGTTGTGGCATGTATTCAATCTTTAGTCATTTACAAATTGACTGTATTTGATTGTTGACATTCTCATGGATTTGGATAAGACAATAAACCGACTCAAAAGCAGAAGATGGTATGTTGACAGTTTCTAGAAAGTGAGCAAGTTTTGACATTTCCATGTTGGGTACAGGATTTGAAAACATCGAACAATATTATTCCTTTGCATTTATAGCAAACATCCAAGAGCAAAACGTACAAGGCTTTTGGTCCAAAATCTTCACAAGAGCTTTGACTTGGTGAGGATAGTAAGGCAGGACAAACTGACTTAACTTGAAAGATGTTGAACAGAAAATATCTGCCATAACGATAATGTCCACTGAAAAAGGGAAGTGGTCAGTAAGTCAAGATATCTTGATAATCATTTGGTGAATTAGTTCTGTTCATGATTCATGAATGGAACCAATGAAAACTAAAACCATCAATTGGCCAGCACCACAGTTGACTACCATGGAGACTAAATAAAGACCAGTTGTCAGCCTTTTTTAGATGGATGAATACGTTCGACAGATGCCATTTCATCTGCCAATTCATCATGCGAATGAAGGCTGTATTTTGTCAATATCCTCCTGGCAAGAGAAATGCAGTTTGGCATTCAGAGGAATGCAAGGAAGGACAAACAAACCAGTAGGAGCAGTAAAGTTTGCTCTAAAAATATTCTTTTTTAGTGTAACAGCGAGCTCCAGGAGAATGGTGCGACTGAGTATGTCAATCTGTGGTATGGAACTTGAATTTGATAGGCCACAACCATGGGGTTAGAATATTCACAAACAAGCCTTGCCTGATATTGAGCAGTAGTGGAAGTTAGTTTTCTGGGAAATTTGTGCCACCTGATTGCAACACACATCTTCTACACTAATATTTTAAACTGTTTTTCAAGCTATAAGAACTCTGAATCAGCAGACAGCCCAAATTTAGAAAAAAAACAATAAAAAAAACCTGTCTAGGATTTACCAACAAGAGAAGGTTGATGACAAAACGTATTTTCTCAATTCACATCTAAAAGCTGGAAGCTGATTTAGTAAAAATGTTAACAAATTGAATAAGAATTCAAAAGCAGTCACTGTATCTTGGGGCAATCCTTTGAGAAAGGATGTTGGTAGAAAACATCCAACAGTGTTGGATGTTTACAACAATACACTATACAATTGTTGGTTGTTCTCTTTGCAGGCGACCGTTATGTGGTAATGGACTGTGGGGGAGGAACAGTGGACCTGACTGTCCATCAAATCCGTCTTCCAGAAGGACATCTAAAAGAACTGTACAAGGCCTCGGGTAAATTGTGTGGGAAGAAGCTACTTTTAAAGCCAGTCATCACATTTATAGATGTGTGATTCCTTATGTAAGCCCATGTTTTGTCTTTAGGTGGACCTTATGGCTCCATCGGGGTTGATTATGAATTTGAGAAGTTGCTGTGTAAGATCTTTGGCCAGGATTTCATCGACCAGTTTAAAATTAAGAGGCCAGCCGCCTGGGTGGACCTGATGATTGCATTTGAGTCTCGGAAGAGAGCGGCAGCCCCTGAGAGGACCAACCCTCTCAACATCAACCTGCCTTTCTCCTTCATTGACTACTACAAGAAGTTCCGGGGTCACAGCGTCGACCACGCTCTGCGCAAAAGCAAGTGAGTGCGAACTGGAACACTGTAGGAATCATTAGATGTTTACATGCATTCATTCTGGGCATAAATGTTATATTAAGTTGGGTGTTTAATGAGCCATTTGTCTAGAATGGAGACCACACACAACATACGACTTCAATAGATCTCAAACATCAGAAAAGGATGGCACAAGTGAATGGACTTTATTGTGGATTTCATAATCCACACACATTGGTAATAATTTACCTGAAGTGATTCTACTTAGAGATATAGTTCACAGATTCATAAAAGTCTTGGGGCAAGTGTTAACTTCTATTTTGGAAATGAGAAATATCTTCAATGGTAGATTTTAGCATCCTCCTAAAAGACGTGAAAGCAATAGCTTGAAGAGTGAAACATATATGTTTAAGTAGCTCCGCCCATTCTCCTGGATGTACTCTTTCACTCTATTACATACTCTTTAATTTTAGCAATATGTTTCTTCTGACTGGATGTAATATTAGCATGTTGGAGAAGTCCAGCCCACATCCTGACATGAATCTGGTGGTGGGATCTAAAGATTAAGCATCATGGAAAGGAGACAATTGAAAGAATCATTTCCAACATTTGTCTTTTTAGTAAAGTGTAAATCTAAATTTAAGTATTTGTTCACATTGTTTTATTATCATTTAATATCTGTACCTTTCTCATTTCCAGTCAGAACAAATGTCTTTGTAGAAAGAAAGTCATTTCAAGTGGAAAACTGTGAGGGTCTATGAAGAATTTTGTACTTTTCTGTAAATATTCACTAAAATAGTTTCCCAGTTTAATTGCTGCCTCTTTACTATTAATGAAGCCATACTGACTATGGTTATATTACAGCTCAGCCACACAAAATAAACAGCAGGTTTATTTTGTGTGGTTTGACGGGACAGTTGCTTCCCCAGCTGTCCGACCGTGATATCTGCCACGCTCTGCCTGAGTGCTGCTGGATGGTTCGTGACAGAAGACAAGAGAAAGAAGATTTATTTGACTCAATCATGCTGTGGACTTTGCATTAAGCAGATTTTTCTTCTCCTCCTTAGTGTGGACTTTGTTAAATGGTCATCTCAAGGGATGCTGAGGATGAGTCCAGATGCAATGAATACCCTCTTCAAACCGACCATAGACCATATCATCCAGCATCTCAGTAAGCTCCACTTATGAAATCAAAGATTAAAACACATATTCTGCTGCCTAGGAACTGTATTATTTCCAGACAGAGCAGCTCTTGATATAATTGTTCTGTGTATTGTGAAGTAATTCTTGAAACAAAATTATTCTCCTAGTAGTTTTTGTTCAGTAGGCCAGTTTTCTTACAGTAAGACAGATAAGCTTATGCCCTAAAACCAATGTGCCAAGATAAACATGATCTGCTTTTCCATTAGCCGTAGGATTGCGCAAATTGAAAATACAAAAATATATTTGCATAATGAAAACACAGGAATTTCGAAAAAAAACAAAAAAACAACTTGTTTTCACACCAGAAAATGCTCAACAACCAGATGATACTTCTGATGAAAAGCATGTAAAAACCGCCGACTACAAATTCCCCAGAACGCTGCACATGCAGCCTCTCCCATGTATCAGGGGCTTGTCGCCGATGTCTCCTCTGATGGCCAATAGTTGATGAGTACCAACTGAATCATGAATACAATCTTGTGCAACTGTTCACATCCATCGCTGCCATGGTTTTTAATGACATCACGTGAACAAGCTTATTCACGTGTGATTTTAATTTAATTTCTTATTTAACGGAAACACAGCAATTGCAGAATTGTGGGGGGTTTTGACTTTAGCAGGCAGGGGCTCCGTATAGGGGGGAGAAGTTAGTACTAAAGCACTTCATCAGGCTGCAGTGTGAAGGCAGCCTAACTCTGACACTATTCATTTACTTTTAAAACTTTGCTTTTACTATGGGATTTTCGCCACTGAATCAATTAACTCAACATCATCATAGTAATGAGTTTACTTTGTTTTTTGCTAATCCCATTCTTTTTTTTTTTTGCATTCTCTAGCTGAACTCTTTGAGAAGCCAGAAGTTAGTAACATTAAGTTCCTCTTCCTGGTTGGAGGTTTTGCTGAGTCTGCCCTACTGCAGCAGGCTGTCCAGAACATGCTGCAGGGCCGCTCCAGAATCATCATCCCGCACGATGTTGGTCTAACCATCCTGAAAGGTGCTGTGCTGTTTGGCCTGGACCCCAGTGTCATTAAAGTGCGTCGTTCACCCCTAACATACGGGGTAGGTGTCCTTAATCGATTTGTGGAGGGCAAGCACCCGCCGGAGAAACTGCTGATAAAGGACGGAACCCGCTGGTGCACCGACGTCTTCGATACTTTCATTGCTGCTGACCAATCTGTGGCACTGGGTGAGATGGTGAAGCGCAGCTATACGCCAGCAAAGCCTTCCCAGCAGGTGATAGTTATCCATGTTTATTGCTCGGAGAAGGAGAGCGCAGCGTTTATCAGCGAGCCAGGGGTCAGGAAGTGCGGGACGCTTCGCTTAGATGTCAGTGGAACAGAAAGTTCAGCGCCACGCCGTGAGATCCAGACCCTCATGCAGTTTGGTGACACAGAGATTCGAGCCATGGCTATAGACGTATCCACAGGACGCACCGTCAAAGCTAGCATCGACTTCCTCAGCCACTAAGGCTCGTACGAGAACCTAGCTTCCAGAATTCCCAGAAGCAGTAGTCATAAAAAAATACAGCTTCCATATAACAACTATGAATAGTACTAGAAATTTGCAAAGTATAAAATTCCAGGCTCAGATACTTTTGGTTAAGAACGTTGATAGGGTTCAATGTGATTCCCTCCAAAATGTTGGACTGTAGCATTTATGGTAAAGGGATCAAATAGACAGTTTGCTTCAGCTGTCACTGGTTTCCATGTTTTCACTTTCTTTACTTAGGAGGCTGTTCTGCTAAAAGGCTTAAAGCAAAAACACTGTTCTGAGAGCCCGGTGCTGGGCAACAGCTCTGCGTTGTCAGGTTTAAAAGGGAACACGGTCAACACTTGTTCAGTTCTGACTTCTGTTCTCTGAATTCTTAGTTATTAGTATTATTGCACCTTATCTCGCAGTGCACTGCAGAGGCGAGCCATGCACCAATCAGAACCTTCACACAAAACTCCTATTCACACAAAGGGGTTCTTTGCAGCATTTTAATCTAAGTTATGATTGATTAATTTTTTCTTACAGTATCTCATAGTCCAGTGTTCAAGGCACTTTGTGCTTTTACTGTATATCAGTATGATAACTTGCCCTGTGGAAATGTGGTGGTAAGTTTTCCATATTTGCTAAAATTTGAGCAGTATTTTCTTTCCTATTGCAACAATCTTTAAGCTTCTTGGTATCATTTAGCATCAGGTGTCAAATAAACAATTTCCCAACTTTTCCCAAGTGCGATTCAATCCACTTAAGACCATATTGTGCAAGTAACAATTATCTCAAGTTATTTCCTGGGAATGCCAATAAAGAGACAGTGATGGATCAGAATGGCTCATCAATCTGTCTTTATGGAGTCAGACCTACATTAACAATTAGCCTTACATGAATTATGTTAGTGTCTAATAATTTCTGTCTTAAAAATGACACTTTTACCAACAGTCTACTTGTGTAGACCCTATTCAAAGCGGAGACTTTTGAAACACAACATTTAGTCTGATCTTGTTGGAAAAAAATTTTTCCAGACTAAGCAGAACGAATCAGGTATTGCTGATGTCAGACAGTCTCAAGTTATTTCTTACAAAAGAGCTTTCTCATGTCAACTGATGGGATTTACATTCATATTTTTGAGAAAACATGGAACAAATTTTCAGTTTGGTTCGTTTTGGGCCATCGTACGTAGAATGAGTTCCTTAGATTGCTGATGTCAGTATTAATTTTTTTCTATATTAACCAACTATTAGTCACTATTAATCAATTAAGTATTTCTATCGAAGTGGAAGAGCTTTCATTAACATTATTGTGCTGAACACAGCAGCGAGCAGCTACAGTTTACTATTTGAAAAAAAAATATTAGTAACCTAATTAATCAGACTGAACAAAGTTGCAAAATATATATATACTTTCATATTGTCCAGTTTCACTGCAAATAGTTTAATATTTAGTCAATGCCAAAGCCAGGTTATAAAGTTGATAATGTTGATCATTGCAGACATGAATCAGCCATTTGCTTTTTGGCTTCCTACCTGTGTTTGCAGGATTGTTGTGACATTGATCATTTCCCTTCGTTCCCGTTCTTCTACTTTGGATCACTCTTTTGAACACAACAGATCGAATCCAACGGAGTGATGCTTTATACCAGGAGAAATAAACTGAAATAAACTCAAAAGGGAAACTGCGAACTGTGCTCCTGTCAATCTGAAACGCAAGAACAGCCTTGATTGACCCTCTTTTGTTTAAAATTATGGCTGTGAACAAGGCTGTGCTTATGATCAATAGCAGAATTTTTTGTTGCATAGTAAACAATGCACTCCCAGGGAGGAAGGAACAATAAAGACTACAGAGAGTAAGGTTCATAAAAGTAATAAAATGAACTACAGAGGATCTGACTCTCCTTCTGTCAGGAGAGACAGAATGACACCAGGGGAAAAAGAATTGTTTGGCTTTTTTTTTGGTTGGGCAAGTTTCAAATATATATATTGTCATGACATTTTGCATTTACAAACTACGGAGTATTCAGTTATGCCGCATGAACTGATCAGTACATTATTGCGAAGGAACGCAAAAGGAAAAAAATATAGGAGGCTCTGTGGATTTGCATCATGTTAGAGGGAATATTTTCTTGCATAAATCCAGTTTCTTCCTTTATGGTACTGATTCACATTTGGATCTGCACTTTGTCGTGGATTTTTATACAGACCTCTTTCACAACAGGTAGCAGGCACGGTATCTAGGCTGTGATGGTAATAATAACATGCTGTCTTGACAACACAACCATGTTTTCATGAGGTTTTCACAACCTGTATCTATACTTCCAAAATTCCTCCTCAGACAGAGGGTGAGGATGGATTCTTTGCACATTAGAGAGACATGACTGTAGAAGGAACGACAGCATTTGGACACAGGCGTCATTGGGCAGAGTTTTGTCTATTGAAGCAACAAATCCTATTTCTACATAGAAAAAAATGGGCATTCTTGATTTCAAGTAAAATTAGCCAATCATTTGTGTGTTATGACATTCTTTTGACACTCCTAAATAATCAGATTTCACGACGTTGTTAGTCTGCTGGCTTTTCTTGTAAAAGGACTGAGGCGTCATTAGCAATAATGTCTTATGCAAATTCCTCCAGATCTTTTTCTTTCAGAGGACTTTCTCCAAGTCAAGCATGATATTTGGAAAATGTTAGGACAAAAAACGCAGAGTATTATTTGACCTTCTTCTGATCCAGACACTTAGCTTAGAAAACCAACATGACTTAAGAGACGAAAGCGTGTAGCTCATCACTGACATGTTATCCTCCTATCACATAATCACCATCGGCTTAATTTAATCGAACGTTTTTCTAAAACCAGTATCAAACATTTCTTTTCATTCCCATTGTGCTGTTTGCCTCTGAACAGTAAGCTATATCTATGTGCCTTTATGCTGCTAATATTGCTGTTTTCCACAGAACCCATTCCTAAATACATATTCAGCTCAGTTTCATAATGTCCCTCCAAATCAGAACAAAACGCTGTCCGAGGGCCTCTTTCCACGGCATCTTCCAATCAACTCAGTCAATATTAAACCCAATTTATCCAACTGGAACACAAGTGATTGTCACCACATGCTGGTCCAGGAGGATTGGATGCTGCAAAACAATGATTCAATTCAATCTGATGGGTCTCCTTAGTCACGTTTTAAACTAAATTGAAGAATTAACGGAGTTTAACACACTGTTTCATAACTATGATTAATTGGATTTGATGTGTGATTGAATTGAAAGGATTTTCTTTGTAAAGTGCCTTAAGGCTACGTTTGACGTCATAAAATGGCTCTACATGAATGAAGTGAATGAGTTCAGTTCGTTTTGAGGGAGAACAGCTGGGTGTTCAATCAAACAGCTGAATGCATCTCTGTCCGTGTCGCCGTATGTCAGCTAGTGCCAACATTTTGGCTTCTCTAATCTAACCATAGATCTTTCACAGATTTACTTGTCAGAGTAGTGTTTGGTTCATGGTGGTGTTTGACAAAGGAATTAAATGCAGGGAAGAAATTTGTAGTAAAACATTGTGTGAACACTTGATACCACAAATTTTTATTTTTTAAGGCAATATTTTTAATTATTTTATGATTTTTTTTCTTCTTTTTTTGCCTCATCAAATACACCTGTAACTTTAGGGCATATATATATATATATATACTTTTGGTTTATTTCAGGTTATGTATTGAATGTTAGAAAACTGCAATAGGAAATTCAGTTTCAGTAGGGAAAACATCCGTAATTCCTTGTGACATGATAGGACAAACACACACACACACACACACACACACACACACACACACACACACACACACACACACACACACACACACACACATAGAGTTATATATATTCCACTATATGTTCCACAAACACACTGAAGACAAAGCAAATTAGTCCACTAATTAGGTTGTGGGTCAAAAAATTGAAATGGCACTGAATTAGTTTTGCAAATTTGATGCATAGAAAGTGCAGGTTATAGATAACAAAACAAGATAGTTTATACTCATCTGTATTTTAAAGTCAATTATGTTACTTTGGAATTAATTACAGCTAGTTTAGTACCAACTGGTGCACAGTGAGAAAAGAAGGATAGAAGCAAAGAGACCTTCTCAGAATGGTCTTAATGTTGTTAAAGATGCTAGAAGTCCTCGCTACAGCTGCATTTTCTAAACTACTGAATTGTTTAGGGAGTGATGTGGAGCTATAATCTGGAAGTGAGAAGAGCATCATTTTATTTCATAAACCAGTCACAGCCAAGTAGCTTTTATAGCGTCTCTGGTAGAGGAGTCAAAAGAACCATCCAGAGTTGTCAAAATTTGAAGAGGGATAATCAGCAGGCAGAGTTTGTTCTGTTAAAAACAACAAGTAATCCACACAGCCACAGTGACGTCTGTGCAAAGAAAAAAAAAGCACATTGAAAATAGTATAAAGTTTGTTAAATAAAATCTGGACATGTCAGATAAGGGCAAATGAAGAAATGCACCTGAACATTCTTGACAAAAGTCCAAACGGGAAGTAAGTGTAGCTTTCTCAGAATGACAACAGTTCAAACACACAGGAAACTCTTTAGTGTTTCAGAGAAAGAACGTGAAAATCAGTAGAATGGCCCAGTCGGTCACCTGACCTTTATTTATTTGAAGACATATGAAAAGAATTGAAAGTCAAAACACGCAGAAGACTCAGAGGTTTATGCATAGGAAGATGTCAACATTGTACCTGAGCAACAACTAGGTTTTTTTTTTTCAAATAGGATGTTTTCAGGTTTCACAACCAAGAAAAAAATTCTCACAATGTCATTTTAACATTCTATATACGTTTAATAATTAGCCATGTGCTATTCCACTGTTTTACCCCCACTACTTCATTTGTGGGCTAAACTACTGAAGATTAAATCAGTACTTTAGAAGTGTGTGTGTGTGTGTGTGTGTGTGTGTGTGTGTGTGTGTGTGTGTGTGTGTGTGTGTGTGTGTGTGTGTGTGTGT